>ML813482.1:16231-63642 GCA_009831015.1 Picea engelmannii | reverse complement strand
TATATATATATATATATATATATATATATATATATATGACATTTTTCACATGGCAATGAACAGTCCAAGCAACACTATCAAGACATGTCAAAGTGAAGTTTTGTTTTTTACAAGCTCTATATATATGAGTTGGTTTGGCATATATGGAAATCATTGTTTAATGCATATGATATGGCCATCCTATACACAAAGGTCATGTTTATATGGTTCTGACCCATTAGACTTGGTATATGTGTGCTACATATGGATATAATAGAGCATATAGATGAAGTGATATGTTGGTGATAACATTTAATTTGCAAACGGTATAAGTTTTAAATGTTGACATAGCACATTATCATGCGTTTAAAATTTTGTATTATGTGGCTTGTGATAAGGTTTAATATGTTATTAATATATATTGAAATACATTTACTTTTTCATATGCATATGCAATGGTTGGAATATCTACGTGTCATGATATTAGTTGGCCATGCATTGAATGAAAAAGATGTGGGCATTAATTACTATAGGCCCGTGCTTTACCACCTATAGTTGGTTATGGTAATTTTCATTTCATTTGGTTTTGGTTTGTGGAGGAAGAGTTGCAACTCGAATTTGGAAACCCTCCTCTTGTTTGTTGTTGCAACTGTCTCGGCCTCCATAACTAGAATAAAGAACACTCTTGTCCAAGGTATGTACCCACCAATATCTGAAACATCTTTTTCAAAAGTCTTGTGAGCTAATGAAATAGTAGTGACTTTGAAATTGACTGGTAATGAGTGTGGAAGTGTTTCTTTTCCCTGCTTTTCACTCATGAAAACATAATTATTTGAATGTTGTTCGAGGGTTTTCATTTGCAAAAAGAAAAATATTTATGTTACCCTCTGTTGTATGCATTACTCCTCCCGAATTCATATTATCATTTTCCGTTCTCTTGAAGATTTGTTTGAAGATTGGTTGTAGAAAAATGTTTGGGTCGAAACCATTTTTATTATGTCGAATATTTCATGAGTCTTGACCAGGGTTCGAGTTTGAATGTGCATACAGTCTGTTAACTGTCAGAATATTTATGTGACCAACATTGATATTACTCGCTATTTACTTGAATCTTGTTGAGTCTGGACATAGGTTCTGTTAGCATTGTATAATTTGAGCTAATTCAATGATTTTTTAGCAATTACATGCTAGTTGATGGCTCTAGTGTAATGAATGAAAAAAATGGACTTTTGGGAAAAATCTATATGTTTGTGAAAAATATTTTTTTTTGGCTTTATTAGCCAATTTTGGCTTTTATAGTTAATTTCTCGGGTTTAATAATTTTTATAAAAAAATATTTGGCATGTATTCCAATCTCCAAGTTTCCAAACTCATCATCAAACTCCACAACCAAGATCAACACACGAGCCAACACAAAGCACCAAAGTCAAGACCAAGCGCCGAGACACCAAAGAGAGGAGAGTATAATGTGCACAACGTGTCAAAATGTGTTGTACACAATGACATATATAAACAACAAAAATAATGCATCCTCCTCTCGATGTGGGATATTTACCAATCATCAAAAGGCATCGAAACACTAAGAAAAACTCAAACCACCATTCATCATTGGTGAAATGTCAAAGGGGAATTCATATGGATTGCCTAAGGGAATGTCATGTGTTGAATCCATCATTAAAATGCTAATATGCATCTATGAAGAGTGTCAAATCATCACCAAATACAGGGAAGCACACAAACTGCCACAAGGAGGAGAGCTCACATGGGGCGACTACATTTGCACTACATTCAGTTTTCTAATTTGTTCCCTCGTACTTTATCTTCTCCAACACCCAATGGATTTCATGGGGAAGCTCATATTTCACATGAGAAACAAGTTTCAACATTATTAATGCATCATGAAATATTGAACCCAAATCGTTTTACAATAGATGAACATACAAAATAACATATTTTTGATGAAATAGGTGTTGATAAACTTGACAGCTGATGACGAGAAATATGTAGTAGATACTCGATGCTCCTCCTGAGACTATTATCTTGGAGACTTCTTCATGGGACAATTGTTTTCCCTAGTTAATGAAACCCTTCTGATTTTAATTCAGATTAACTATATTGAAAAAGGCAACGTGAAAGACATATCCACCCACTTTCTATACAATTTTAATTCTCTTGGGCACTCCTCAGTCATCATAAACATGTGGCAAAGTCACATTTATGGACAAAATGGAATTATTTCAAACAACTTGTAGGTAATAAGGGAGCACAAAACTAACAACTTGATTTTGATAAGACGGTAGTAAATTCCAAATTCAATTTTTTAAGACGATATTCAAGGACCGGACTATCTATTTTTAGGCACATTTGAGATATCAAAATCAACAGGTGCCATATATTTTTCAAGGTGGATATTAGTGAACATTTGAAGGGTCAAATTGAGCATTTCCAGGCATTATTTTGAGTGGCATATTTTATGGAGGAAATAGAGCTTGCACAACGATCTTAGGCTACATAAGTGATGAAGATGCATGTTTGTAATGATTATGCTAGGCACGTCCACTAAAGCACCAGGTCAACATCCGATTGGTTTCCAGCTGGAGCATGTACAACAAAGTCGATATCACGAGATTTCCTGGAAATCAAAGACATATGAAATGGCAATCAAAGCAAGTTGCAAATAAATAGTTCTTCAAAAGATTCGATGGGCATATTCAATTAAATTTTCCAAATTTTATGGCATAATATCAGTGCTTTGATAAGTTAGTGGAAGGCAAGATTTGAGGATTAAGTTGGTTCCAAATTCAATGGAAAAATATCTCATATTTAGAATCCAAAATCGAAAACAAACTCCATATTTCAAGGCAAACAGTTGGAGACAAAGGCAGTAGATTCAATCCCAGATTCTAGGCACACATTCAAGAGTCAGGGGATTCCAAAGAGGACAAGTACCATATCTGTTAGGATTTGACACCGGTAGCATTCAACAACCCAGATTTCAAGGAACCATATCCAACCAGAATAAATTCCAACAACCTCAACTATTCAAGATCTTTTTGCAATCAATTCTAAATTTAGTTTTATTTTAATTTTTTATTTGATTTTGTCTTCCAGAAAGCTAGCAACAACTAGTAGGTAGTAATTTCTTGTATATTGTAAACTTTTCATTTTGAAAGTTGGTGCAAGTTGGAAAAAGTATAGACATTTTGCTTGATATTGTAAAAAATTATCTGAATCTGAATGAAATACAAATGCATAAGTCCATAACTCTTCAAGAAAAAGATTCCAATGGTGGTGGCCTGAAGTCTTTGCTCTAGTCTTTGTATGTAATTCTTCTATTCTTATAATTCATCTGCATTTCATCTATTTAAATTGGATATTAAAGGGTCTAAAATTCATCTAAATGGTGCTTTAGATTCAAGTGATTTAAGCTTTGTTTTTTCTCTCTTAACTGGTCAAAATTCATCTTTCATGGTGATCTAATTCTGTTACATGTTTCCTTCTTCTTTCACCCTACACAACAAACTAAAAAACTGAAAGTTCATCACCTAATTTATCCTTTTTTCCTCTGGGAAGTTCTACCTACCAGTCATTGTTTTCATTCGTTTTCAGGGGTTGACTACATTGCCCAAAATATCCCTCTCCTTCTTGCCAACAAAACTCTATAAAATCTCTTCAAATCATCAAAACCCAGCCATTGATCTAGCCCTAAAATCTATCTATTAGAGACTAAGTGACAAGAGAGATCCCTCTATGAACTAAGTAGGATAGTAAACAGTTCTAAAGTGTTTTTGTGGTTATCTTTGTAAGTTGTTTCTTTATCCCAACAATTTACAGAGTGTTAACATTTTGGCATCGTTGTCGGGGACCGGAGGTGAAATCTTCCCTGGGATAAATGACAAATTTCAGATCTAAGTACTGATGGTGAACAATAGTCATACATAGAAAGGTTGTACATCATTCACCTGGCGACTCCAACCTTAAAGAATACAAAAGTTTAAAGTTTCACTGGCGACTCCACTCTCAATGCATAATCCATATTTCAAAGCATCATTGGCGAATCCACTGTCTGAAGATGAGTTCAATATATGCAAGGTATGCTCCCATGAATAGCTCTCACATTCTCGGTTTTCCAAATGACATGCCTTGTGTAGATTGACAAACTTATTTGCCAAAATTCAAAGATCATAATAGGGATGATGTTGTTTTTCATTTAATAAAGTTTCATTTGCATATACACAAGCTTGAGATTAAGTTTCATGAGGATTGTTTGATGAAAATGTTTATGGCTACCCTAGAAGGGAAAGCAAGATCATGGTATGAAGGGTTAACACTAGGTAGCTTATACTCTCTTAAATATTTTCACGCAAAATCGTTTGAGTATTATGGAGAATCTGATCCTTCCTTCTTAGTGTTTGAAGATTGTTGTAAATTTTGTGAACATTTCATTAAGTACCTTGAAAATGTTTTTGGTGATGAAGAGTGTATGAATGATGAAATCATAGAAGCCCTTTATGAATATTCATCCCAATAACAATTAGTAGCTCCTCCTTTGTCTAAAGATGAAGCTAATCAAGAACTTGTTGCTGAAATTCATTTTCCATCTCCTGAACTTTATGAAAATATTCAACGAGATTTCCAGTGGGACAAAGTGATTCAATGTTATCTTTCTTCTCCTGAGAATGATGTGGTTGTTCAAATTTTAAGTGGCTTAGACAAGGATGAGGGTTTTGAAATTGCATCTATGGAGAATTCAAGCAGTAAACCAACAAATGACATAAAGTTTCAGGAAAGCAACAAAACAATGAATACCACTTTTCAATCAGAAATACAGGAAGACAATGAAGAGGCAGTTGTTTTATTTGATTCCTTTGAAAATCATGGTTTTGAAAATGCATCCATGGGAACTCTAGACTGTGAAATAGTTCATGTTGGTAGCTTTTCACATTTGCAAGAATATTATGTGCAGGAACTTATTTCCCTTCATTCATTTGAAAGTCAAAATGATAGTCCTCAAGCAAAATTACCGAAGGTTAATAAAACCAAATCAGAAATGTTTGATGAACAAGAGGATAGCCTTGATGCACATAATATGGCCATCATATTTGAAGATGTTCAAGGATGTATGAATGTTTTTGTTGATATGCATAGAAGAGTAGACAAACCTATTACTTCCATTTCATTTGACAATGTTCTTGAAACTGAAGAAATTGGGCAAGAACAACCAACACTTATGAATGAGGCTTGCCTTTCTGTTTTTGTTCATCAAGAAGAAATGTTTTTTCATGATTTTCAAGATTGTGTGGCCATCCTATTGCAATCATCAGTGAAGGTGGAATTTGTTTCATTCATAAGCTCATGTTTTGCATTCAATTTTTGTTTTCAGTTGCCATGTTTTACATTTGTTTGTCTGCTTAAGAAAAGTGTGAGCAGAGGACAATCGGGAAACCAATTGCTTGATTGGTTGCATTGGCATTTTAGCATCACTTGATTGAGTATTCATTTTAGTAGTTTTAGAGTAGATAGAGGTGTGCAAATAAGATTTCTGGTTGAGCATCATTTTCAATAATTGATTTTCAGTTTGCAGTATGATACAATTTGGTTTACATTGAAGATTTTAGTGTACAAAGTGTGATAGAAGCAATTATCAGTTGCAAGAAGTTTCATTTCAGTTACAATTAGATGGTTACAAGTCAAGTTGTTGGATAGATCAGTTTATAGGTTGCAGGATTGAGGTTGGGAACAACCCAATGACAAGGCTACTAGTTTGCTTGTTCTTTGGCACCTCGTAGAGAGGACACCATCTCCATTGGAGACAGTTGTTAGCACTTTATAATTTGTGCTAATTCAAAGATTTTTTAGCAATTACATGCTAGTGATGGCTCTACTGTAGTGAATGAAAAAATTGAACTTTTGGGAAAAAACTATATGTTTAGGAAAAATAATTGTTTTTGGCTTTATTAGCCAATTTTTGCTTTTATAGTTAATTTCTCGGGTTTAATAATTTTTGTAAAAAATTATTAGGCATGTATCCCAATCTCCAAGTTTCCAAACTCATCATTGAACTCCGCATCGAAGCTCAATATACGAGCCAACACAAAGCCCCAAAGTCAAGACCAAGCACCGAGCCAATAAGGAAAGGAGAGTATAATGTGAAAGGCGTTGTACACAATGACATATATAAACAACAAAAATAATGCCTCCTCTCGATGTGGGATATTTTCCAATCATCAAAAGGTGTCGAAACACTAAGAAAAACTCAAACCACCATTCATCATTGGCGAAATGTGAAAGGCACATTCATATGGATTGCCTGAGGGAATGTTAGGTGTTGAATCCATCATTAAAATTCTAATATGCAGCCACAAAGAGTATCAAATCATCACCAAATATAGGGCAGTGCACAAAGTGCCACGAGAAGGAGAGCTCACATGGGGTGACTACATTTTCACTACACTCAGTTTTCAAATTTGTTGTCTCATCCTTTCTCTTCTCCAACACCCAATGGATTTCATGGGGAAGCTCATATTTCACATGAGAAACAAGTTTCGACATTATTATGCATCATGAAATCTTGAACCCAAATCGTTTTGCAACACATGAGAAGACGAAATAACATATTTTTGATGAAATAGGTGTTGATAAACTTGACAACTGATGACGAGCAATATTTAGCAAATACTTGGTGCTCCTCCTGAGACTATTATCTTGGAGATTTCTTCATGGGACAATTGTTTTCTCCAGTCAATGAAACCCTTCTGATTTCAATTCAGATTTGTTAAATATAATGTAACCTCAACAGACTGACTGTACATGACTGCCAGCTGTCCTGGCCAGCTGTACTTTCTATTCTTGATTTGCTTGAGCCTATTTAGCTCAGCTATTCCCTTTGAATAGTAACTCCTTCACATCTTCTTCATTAACTTCTTCATGTACTCGTTTTGTACTCTTCTTCATATATTCTAATATACTATTTTTTGTTCTATTCTTTCTCTCTGCATTTCTTACTTCACAATTTATCATGTTATCAGAGCTACAATAGTAAGCCTCTTCACACAGGCTGGAAAGCAACATGATCCTCAAATAACACAGAGCTTACATGGATCTTGAGAGCATTCAACACAGACTTTTCACAAGGCTTGGAGAGTTGTCCATCATACTCTCGAAAGATCCTCGCAGGAAAATTCCACGAGGAAGAAGACCGTCATACACTCAAAAGATCAGCGTAAGAAGCTCATGCGCCAAAGCAGAGCATACAACGCTCGAAAGATCGAGGAAGAAGAGAGTGTAGAAGAAGAAACTTTAAAGATTCTTGTAATTTTCAAGAATCATCAAAGAATTCACGAAGAAGAGCTTCAGAAGGCAGAAACGTTGAAGATTTCACAGAATTCGCTCAAATTTGTGAAAGATTGTTGCAGAAGGCAGAGTCGTTTAAATATTTATGGGAAATCGCTCAAATCTGTCAAAGAATGCAGCAGAGAACAAAGAACTCGCGAAATTCTTTCAAATCTTTGAAAGATTCATGAATTTTTCTTCCACAGAAGAAAATCCTTGCAAAGGCTGTAAAGAACACGTCTCAGGTTCAAAGAACAATCGTCGCAGCTGTAAGATTTGTCCTACGAACAGATCCAAGGTGGAAATCCAATTCAGAAGGGATGAGGAGAGCGAGGAAAAGGCGAAATAATTTCAGCCGTTAGATCTTGCGCAGAGGACTGGCAACCATTGGATCAACGAGAATGTGCACGAGGTTTAGTCCTATGGAGCGCACATGAGAAATTTGACTTACAAAGTCACGAAATCATCTGGACCGTCCATCAAGAGACACGTGGCAAGATCTCGACATTTCGCTGACTCACAAGGTGTAAAGGTCAGAAGACTGCCGTGAGAATTCGCGAATCGCGAAATCACGAGTCATTCTAGACTGTTGGATCGAGATAGATCATGAGCCATCAATATGATCCGATCGCAAAATCAAGAATCAGGAGTTGGACGAGAAAAGGAGACTTCTCTCCAAAACCCCGATACGCGAAATCCTGACATCGCAAATCGCAAAATCTCGAAAAGATCACGATCGTCCATTTGTTCGGACACGTGGTGAACATCGAAGAAACCGTCGGCATATCGACGACCGGGGTTTCAAGTTGACAGAGGATTTCTGTCATCGGGTGTCGCAAGTCGTGAAATCGCAAAACGACGAGGACCATCCATCGTAAGGGAATGCGTGGAAACAATCAAGGCCTTTGGAGAAAGTCCCGAAAGGAAAGCGCCATCGACATTTCGCAAATCGGCTTTTCGGGAGTCGAGAGACCAAGTGGTCGCACATTTGAGTTGTGAAACCCTGAAAGCGACTACGGTCATATCGGGAGAGGTCATGTGGACCAGAGGTATAGCCCAAGGGGCTAACTGAAGTTAACACCATTTCGGCAAATCGGCATTTCGGAGTTCGCGGTTTTGGAAACTCTGGGACAAGAGCTCTAAACTCGCGAAATAACGAATCGTGAAATCTCGATAGAATCTGGATCGTCAGATCATCAGTAGATCTGGATCGTTGAATTGTCCAAAGACATATTTCACATTTCAGCAATTTGAAAGACATAGAATCGAAAAATCCCGTAGTGCTTTAAAATCAAGGCGCGTGGTCACATTGCATGGTGACTAAGGCCAAATTCAAGGACGATAAGCTCTCTTCGACCATCGACAAATCGGCGTTTCGGTGATCGGAGGTTGGCAAGACAAGAGATCGGAGGACTTGTATAACAAATCCCTGACGTCAGAATCACGAAGCCAAAAACTCGCAAAATCTTGAACGCAGAGTTCTGAAGTCACTACAAATTATACGCAGGAGACAGGTAAGTAAGAATTTTTTTTCTGTTTTGTTCACTTTTAATATATATATATATATATATATATATATATATATGGCGTCGTCTAGCAATTTAGGACCAACTCAGGGTCCGATTCTTCTTGTAAAGAACTATGAGTTGGTCTCTTCGGATGAATTTTTTTTTGCAAGCACAAGAGTGCTGGGATCCAGTGGATCATGGATATGTGGAACCAGATTCAGTAGACCTGTCTGCCATGGCTAATCAACATAAAATTGCTCAGGCAACTCAAAGAAACAGAGAAAATAAAGCTAAATTTTGGATTCAAAATTCTGTGGATGACTTGATTTTCTCAAAAATCACAGGCGCTGGTACTTCAAAACAGGCCTGGGACATCCTTAAATCTTCCTACCAAGGAAATGACAGGGTCAAAATAGTTAAACTGCAGACCTTGAGGACGCAATTCGAGACTCTAAGGATGACATAGTCCGAAAATGTGGATCAGTTCATGACCAGAGTCATGGGCATCGTGAACCAGATCAGATTGACTGGTGAAACCATCACTGATCAACGCATTGTTGAGAAAATTCTCAGAAGTTTACCAAAGAAATTCAAAATGGTTGTAACAACAATCCTTGAATCCAAGGACCTGTCAAGTTTTTCAATAGATGAATTAATTGGTTCTCTAGTGACACATGAGACCAGACTGCATCTCACAGATGAGTCAATCTCCAATGCTTTCAAAACTCAATTCTCCTCCAGCAGAGGGAGAGGAAGAGGAAGAAGCAGAGGTCACCAAGGAAGAGGGAGCAATCAAAGTAACCCTCACTCTAGTGGAGGTAACATGCAACAATACCCGAATCAAAATTTCCAAGGTCAAAGGCAACAACAACAAAATCAACATCAGAATTTCCAGCCTCAAAGAGGTAGAGGGAGAAAATCAAATGACAAAATAAGCATACAATCCTATTACTGCAAAAAGTATGGGCACTATGAATCTGAATGCAGGAAGAAGCAAACAGATCAGCTCTCAGGCAGAGCACATGTGTCAAATCATACGGGAGAAACCTCAAGAGGTATGTTTCTCTCATGCCACAAGACTGAAGAACAACCTAAAGATCTCTGGTTGCTGGACAGTGGATGCAGCAATCACATGACATGTAACAAAGAATTACTTTCATGCATTGATTCTTCAATCTCATCTGATATTACACTTGGAAACGATTATTTAGTCAAGGTTCAAGGAAAAGGAACGGTTCCTATTCTTACTAAACAGAATGTAAAGAAAGACATAAACACTGTCTATCATGTTCCAGATATGAAACATAATTTGCTAAGTGTAGGACAACTCATTGAACATGGCTATAAGGTACTTTTTGAGGGAGCGTCTTGCAAAATCTATGACAAAATCCCAAGCAGAAAATTAATTTCTGAAATTCATATGACTCCAAATAAGATGTTTCCCCTTACCCTTAGAACTGCAAATCTGATTCAACCATATGCACAGAGTGCATATACCCTTAATGAAACAATGGTTTGGCATACAAGATTTGGACATCTACCATTTCAGAGTCTAAGACTTCTTCATAAGAACTCCATGGTCAAAGGTCTTCCCATATTTAAAGAGAAAATTCCCACATGTGAGTCTTGCATACTTGGAAAACATAAGAGAACTAGTTTTCCACAGTCATCAAGTCAAGCCAAACAACATCTTGAAATTGTTCACACTGACCTATGTGGACCAATGCAAACAGAGTCAATAGGTGGTAGCTTTTACTTTCTAACGTTTATTGATGATTTCAGCAGAAAAATATGGGTCTATTTTCTCAGACACAAGTCTGAATCATTTGCAAAATTCAAAGAATTCAAGGCAGAAGCTGAAAAACAGAGTGGCAAATATATCAAATAACTCATGTCAGATGGAGGAGGAGAATACAACTCTAGAGAATTTGCAAATTTCTGCATATCACAAGGCATTATCATGCAAACAACAACTAGGTATACTCCACAACAGAATGGAGTGGCTGAAAGGAAAAATCAGACAATAATGAATATGGCAAGAACACTTCTTAAAGAGAAAAGTTTGTCAAATTTTTTTGGGCTGAAGCAGTAGCATGCTCAGTTTATCTCCTGAATAGATCTCCAACCACAAGTCTAAAGATGAAAGTTCCCCAAGAAGCATGGAGTGGGACAAAGCTCAATGTAGCACATCTAAGGACATTTGGATGCATAGCATACACTCACATACCTTCCGAATTAAAGAAGAAACTTGATGACAAAAGTGAGAAATGTATTTTCACTGGATATAGTGAAACATCTAAAGCTTACAGGCTTTACAATCCAATCACCAAGAAACTAATTCTCAGTAGAGATGTAGAATTTCTAGAAAATCAATTCTGGAATGATTCAGAAAATCAACAAATGGACAGTCAAAATTCATTGCTGCCAAGTTCTGAAAACGCAGAAAATTTAGAACAACAAGTACCTCAAACTATTCTTCCAAGATTGCAGGTACAAAGACAACCTGAAAATTCTCAGGATAACTCAACTTCCAGCAGATAATCATTCTTTGAACCACAAAATCAGAGAACTCGAAGTTTGAGAGAAATCCATCAGCAGTTGGATGACTTTGAACAACACAACCTTTTTTCTTTAATGTCATGTCAACCTACATCCTTTAAGGAAGCAACTAAGGAGCCACATTGGGTTCAAGCCATGAACCAAGAAATTGACTCCATTGAGAAGAACAAGACATGGGATCTTGTTGATTTGCCAAGACACAAGAAGAGTATTGGTGTCAAGTGGGTTTACAAAACTAAACTCAATGAAAAAGGACAGATTGAAAAACACAAGGAAAGACTTGTTGCGAAAGGATTCTCACAACAACCTGGTACTGATTATGGTGAAACTTTTTCTCCAGTAGCAAGATTAGACACTGTAAGGACTCTATTGGCCATAGCAGCCCAACACAAATGGAAAGTATACCAGGTGGATGTCAAGTCAACATTCCTGAATGGTTTCTTAGAAGAAGAAGTGTATGTAGATCAACCACATGGATTTGAAGTCCAAGAGCACCCAACCAAAGTATATCGGTTGAAGAAAGCCTTGTATGTCTTAAAGCAAGCTCCAAGATCTTGGTACAACAGAATTGACACTTATATGATCAAAAGTGGTTTCAGAAGAAGCCAAAATGAGCCAACTCTTTACACCAAAACAGATCAACACGGTAAAATTTTGATTGTATGTTTACATGTTGTTGACATGATCTATACGGGAAATCTTGAGTTAACAGATTTTAAACATGCCATGCAATCTGAGTTTGAGATGACAGATCTTGGAATAATGAAATATTTTTTAGGGATTGAGGTTCATCAATCAACCAAAGGAATTTTTGTCTGTCAGCAAAAGTATGCAACAAACATCATCAAAAGATTTCGCATGGAAGGATGCAATCCAACAGAAACCCCCATACCACTAGGCACAAAATTGAGCAAGAAAGATGAAGGTCCTACAGTGGACTCTACCCTGTACAAAATTTTAGTAGGCAGTCTATTGCATCTTACAAAAACTAGGCCTAACATTATGTATGCAGCCAGCCTTGTTTCCAGATTCATGGAATCCCCCAAAGATTCTCATTGCAAAATGGCGAAACGAATTCTGAGATATGTTGCAGGAACTCTCAATTTTGGCTTATGGTACACTAAATCTGATAGTAATCAACTTTCTGGTTACACATACAAAGATTTTGCAGGCAGCCTAGATGTCAAGAAAAGCACATTTGGACATGTTTTTCAACTGGGCACGAACCTAATCTCATGAGCATCAAAGAAGCAACCAATTGTTTCAATATCTTCTGCAGAGGCAGAGTATGTCGCTGCTACCTCAACTTCTTGTCAAGTTGTGTGGATGAGAAGAATATTGAAAGATATGTCACATACAGAAAAGGATCCAACTCCTATTTTCTGTGACAATACTTCAACAATTTCTCTATCCAAAAATCATGTGTTTCACAAGAAAAGAAAACACATTGACACTCGTTTTCATTTCATACACGAGCTAGTCAATAATGGTGATATTGCACTACAATTATGTGGTTCTCGAGATCGGCTTGCTGATATCTTTACAAAGCCACTAGGAAAATCGGTTTTTGATTTTCAGAGACAACACTTAGGCATAATCAGTGCTGATGTTTGTAACTGTTGAGTTTAAGAGGGAGTGTTAAATATAATGTAACCTCAACAGGCTGATTGTACACTGCCATCTGTCCTGGCCAGCTGTACTTTCTATTCTTGATTTGCTTGAGCCTATTTAGCTCAGTTATTCCCTTTGCATAGTAACTCCTTCACATCTTCTTCATTAACTTCTTAATGTACTCGTTTTGTACTCTTCTTCATATATTCTAATATACTGTTTTCTGTTCTATTCTTTCTCTCTGCATTTCTTACTTCACAATTTATCAAGATTAACTATATCGAAAAAGGAAGCGTGAAAGACATATCCGCCCGTTTTCTAGACAATTTTGATGCTCTTGGGTGCGCCTCAACCATTATAAACAGGTGGCAGAGTCGCATTTATGGACAAAATGGAATCATTTCAAACAACTTGTAGGTCATAAGGGAGCACAAAACCAACAACTTGATTTTGATAAGATGGTAGTAAATTCCAGGTTCAGTTTTTTAAGATGATATTCAAGGACCAGACTATCTATTTTCAAGCACATTTGAGATATCAAAATCAACAGGTGATATATATTTTCCAAGGTGGATATTAGTCAACATTTGAAGGGTCAAATTGAGCATTTCCAGGGATTATTTTGAGTGGCAGATTTTATGGAGGAAACAAAGCTTGTGAAACGAGCTTGCATTACGCAAGTGTTGAAGATGCATATTTGAAACGATTAAGCTACACAAGTCCACTAAAGCACCAGGTCAACATCTGATTGGTTTCCAACTAGAGCATGTACAACAGATTCGATATCACGATATTTCCTGGCAATCAAAGACATATGAAATGACAATCAGATTAAGTTGCAAATAAATACTTCTTCAAAAGATTCAATGGGCATATTCAAGCAATTTTATGCTTTGATAAGTTAGTGGAAGGAAGGATTTTAGGATTAAGTCGGTTCCAAATTCAATGGACAAATATATCATATTTAGAATCCAAAATCAAAAACAAACTCCAGATTTCAAGGCAGACATTTGGAGACAAAGCAACAGATTGAATCCCAGATTCTAGGCACAAATTCAACAGTCAGGGGATTCCAAAGAGCACAAGTACCAGATCTATTAGTATTTGACACCAACAACATTCAACAACCCAGATTTCAAGGAACCATATCCAAGCAGAATAAATTCCAACAACCTCAACTATTCAAGATCTTTTTGCAATCAATTCTAAATTTAGTTTTATTTTATTTTCCAGAAAGCTAGCAACAAATGGTAGGTAGTAATTTCTTATATATTCTAAACTTCTCATTGTGAAAGTGGGGGCCAGTTGGCAGAAGTATAGACAATTTTCTTGATATTGTAAAAAATTCTCTGAATCTGAATGAAATACAAATGAAGAAGTCCATAACTCTTCAAGAAAAAGATTCTAATGGTGGTGGCCTGAAGTCTGTTCTCTAGTATATGTATGTACTTCTTGTGTTCTTATTATTCATCTACATTTCATATGTTTAAATTGGATATTAAAGGGTCTAAAATTAATCTAAATGGTGTTTTAGATTCAAGGGATTTAAACTTTGTTTTTTCTCTCTTAACTGGTGAGAATTCATCTTTCATGGTGCTCTGATTCTGTTACATGTTTCCTTCTTCTTTCACCCTACCCAAAAAACTAAAAAACTGAAAGTTCTTCACCTAATTTAGCCTTTGTTCCTGTGGGAAGTTCTACCTACCAGTCATTGTTTTCATTCATTTTCAGGGGTTGAGTCCATTTCCCAAAAGATCCCTCTCCTTCTTGCCAACAAAAATCTATAAAATCTCTTCAAATCATCAAAACCTGGCCATTGATATACAAAGAAAATCTATCTACTAGAGACTAAGTGACAAGAGAGATCCCTCTATGAATTGAGTATGCTAGTAACCAGTTCTAAAGTGGTTTTGTGGTTACCTTTGTAAGTTGTTTCTTCAGCCCAACAATTTATGGAGTGTTAACAGGTTCAAGCCTTAGCTTATAAGTGTTTATTTATTACCGAGAAGAATATGAATTTAACATTGGTAGCCTTCTCTATTACATAGGTCATATGAATGAAATGGTTTAAGTTGCATGCAGTTCCAATGGAAACTATACTCTTACATCCACACCCATTCTCTTTTTAAATCTCAAGCTCTTATTCGAGCTCATACTAGATGGTAGAGTAATGGCTTTATTTCATGGTTGGATTTATGATTTATTAGGCACATCTCGTGCTCGACCTTACCCCTATTCCTTTTTACAAGTTAAGGATACAAATTCATTTTTTTCTCTCGATGGATGTAGCACTAAATATGTTATCCTATTTTGGGTTAATTGAGTACTCTCTATCCCTTGAGTTTGAACCATTGCATCGATGAACTTGCTCAAGTTTTATATTGTATAACTTGTTACAAATCGAGTTCATTTTCTCATTCAATTCGTAGCTTTGTTCTGTTAAAATTCTTGATTTATTTTTTAGAGCAGTGGTTAGTTCATTTTGGAAAACAAGAGTTATAGTTCGAATCTTACTCTAACCATTATTCAAAGACTGAGACCGTGTTAGCACAAATTTTTACCCTCCAATTTGAGCTGATATATATGTTAGGACAATAGTAAAAATAAGGCTAATTAAAGGAGTAGGGCCCCAAATTGTGATGGACCAAACCCCTCTCCATTTGGACTAGTGCTTGCTATACTCTCAGGGAGTCCCTAGGCACACTGAATCACCTTGTTGTTGTTTTTAAGTCTAATTTTTGTGTGTAAAACCTACAAAACATCAAGTTGTTTGTCTTGGAAAGTATGTAAAATCATCCCAAAACGATGAGGAAAAGTGATATTTAACGCTTGGAGGGAACCTGCAGGGTTAGCACAATGATAATAGACCAGAAAAGAAGAGGAAAATTGTTTAAAAGGTGAGAAATAACCACAATAAATAATTCATAAAATGACAAATCCGATCATAAATTTACCATAATACCACCAAGAAGAGAGGTTTGAAGACAAAACACACACTTCTTTATTGATCAAGCTTACACGAGAGTTGATTGCGCCACACTTGACAAGATTTACAACCAGTACAATGACCACTTTTCTCAAAGAAGAGCCACTAGACTAGAGAAAGAGAGAGAGAAGAATGGGAGAGACACTATGTTGTTGCTGCAAAGAACCGACCAAGAACCTTTTTCAAGCATCCAATATATAGAATAATGAGGACACATATCCCAAGGGAGAAGAAGAGGATGCATGGATGAGTATAATTGGAGGCCAAGCACATGAGAGAGAGAGGTATGTGAAGAGTGTGAGAGTTTGCATGGAGTTAATGCGCAAAAGGGAGGAGTATTACGCCCTAAAACTTAGGAATGTGCACATGTGGATGAAGAGAAGTGAATACAACTCATATACTAGAGTGGAAAAGCTAATATAGGTGCAAAAGTGAAGTATCATGCTTAAGAATAGGTCTTAAGTGGCATATGCAAGGTGTTGAGAGTGAGTTATGGGAATTCTAGTGCGCATGGAGAGAATGAATGCGCTCTCAAATTTAGGAAGGCACACTTGGAGATGAAAGTGAGTGAATGATGATGCTAAGTGCGATAAAAAGGGCTAGATGAGGCACATGGATGCATGAAAATGGCCAAGAATAGCTATGAGTCCAAGTAACTGTGACATGCAAATATATGAGTAAGAGTTAACTAAGAAATGCACCCACATGTGAGAGAGAGAAGATGACACACTTAGGGAGACAAAATAATAGGACAAGTTAATGAAACGTGTGCCTAAGTTAACTGGAGTAGGAGTGGTAGATGAAAGCCAAAATTAGCCACCTAACGCATGAGTTCAGTTTGACTCAAGTATGGGTGACTTATGGCCAAGTCAAATTCTCCCTAAATTTTAGGGAATCTCCTAATTTTTAGGAATTTACAGTTTAAACTCAACCGGAGGTGAATTTTGTGGAAGTGATGCATGGAAAGTGGAGAGGTGAGTGTGAGGAGTAATACATGGGGAAACGAAACCTAGTTATGTGCCCCCATTTAGCTCAATTAATTAATTATTAAAGGCTCATGTCATGGGAAAATGTGACCCACGCTTAGGTGGATGCCACATCACTTTGTAGATATGCCACATGTCGATCTTTGAAGGTGCCACTTGGCACTGCATGGACAATGAATGTACATGATAAATATAGAAATTTCTAAAAATAGAATCTAGTTCCTAAATTTTAGGAAATTGTCCACATCATCCAAGATGATTAGGAGAACACTGCCACATGTCACTATCTAAAAATACACACTGCTAAAAATATAAAGCCGTTTGAATGCCCTTGACTTTATACTCATTGAACTCATTTGTTTGCAAGGGATCCGAATGTGAAATTAGAATTGACATGTGATCCCTACTGCTCAACCTACTAAAAAAAATAGTAAATTGTGCCACATCATCCCAGAAAAAATCCAAAAGACTATGAATGTCTCAAGGATCAATACTACATGCTCAGAATATGAATCTGAGGCCTGGTGCAAAACCTGCTAAAAATGGAAAGTTCCTGCATGTTACCCAAAAAGTGTCATCGGACCTAGAATCATGCAAGGACTCATCCTGTATGCTTAGAACTGCTCCAAACCATCAAGAGACCCACTCAAACTGTGTCTCCTACAAAATAGAAACACCTACTGTATGTATATATCTCTCTAAAAAATGTATGGAAATTAAGTCAACTCTAACTCTGAACCAAGCAACCATGTACTGATCATACACCTGTCTCACATGGGAACCAACCTCCTGCTCAACACCAGTGATAAACTATGGGAGAATCTCAAAATGCCATCCAAAATAGTGTATGCTGACTCTTAACCCTCAAGATTCTCAAGAGTGAAAATCTAGGGATTAACAATGGAGATTCAATGGGACGAGATCCCCATGTGGGATGTCGAGAACCATAAGAATCTCTATATCCATAAACCTAAAGTGATGCTCTGTGAGAAATATGTAATATGTACCAATGATTATCTATGGAAACTGTAGAGATATGAACCAAGAATACCGTTGTAACTGCATGGAAGGAGAAGAGGCCCTGTAAGATGGTCAAGAAAACTTGTAAGCTGACCTGTAGTACCAAAGCTTGTCCAATGGGACATGGAGTCAAAGCATATAATCCTCCCATTAAAAAATTAAAACCAAGGGGTCTCATCTAAATCCTCTACCTGCTACCACCCAACAATGTACACTCCTACCCATGGAAAATGTGTTGATGTCAACATAAAGGAGAGAGTCGCTTCATCATATCTTAATAATGTAAAGACCCGTGAAGAGCGAAGGAACACCATAAATAGTGTCAATGGGTCCTTGGTAGGAGAAAAACCTGTCACTGTGAAATATGTTATGAAGTCTAACAATGACAAGGATGATCTAGTCAAGGCCCAATGACACTCAACCTTGTCAGATGCGAGATAACCGCCAATAAGGTTAACAACTACCAAGGTTCTCTACTTCTGGTTCATCCGTAGATAATGTGTCAAAGTCAATACAAGATGACATGTGTTGATGTTTTCGTAGCTGTGGGAGGTATCAACATCCACGTGTAACCTATGACTTAGAATAGAATATTCTAGAAGCAAGTGAACCATTAAATAGATATGTGGAAAACCTAGAAGACAAGTCGACCTAACAAAATAAATAATATTAGAGATGCATTGTAGATGGTGCCATTGTCTGTTGGCATGCTACCCTAGTGCAGGTTGGTACTCCAACACAGGCTAGTATGCTACCCCAGCGTAGGTTGGTATGCTACTCCAACGCAGGCTGGTATATTACCCCAACACAGGTTTGTATGCTACTCCAACGCAGGCTGGTATATTACCCCAACGCAGATTGGTATGCTACTCCAATGAAGGATGGTACACTAATCCAGTGAAAAACTTCCTATTACATATAGATCTATGATTGACAACAAGACAATGACCAAGGTGTGAAGAAGCACATAAGAACTGATGATGATCATGCCAAGAGGAATATTGATGCAGGAGCATCATCAACAAGTACACGTGGCAAGACAACTTGGCGCTTGAGGACCAATCCAGAGTCTCGAATAATAGCCAGCATTGCAAATATTTTGAAGCTGATAGAAAAAAACAAAAGGAAAGATCATGCGCGTAGATAAAATGAGAATGTGTGACTTGAGAATTTAACCCTAATCTCGATGTAACCACAATTAGGTAGCATTTAGTTTATTTCTTTTGTATAAAGACTAGAGGTTTTTTACTCCCTAAAGAAGGGTTACTATAGTTGCGAGCAAGTAGGAATCTCATAGCACTGACTGTTGTTTGAATTTTACTGTAACCATTTTCTTGATTTTGAATGAAGATAACATAGGAAAATTGATCCAATGTGTGAAGCTGTTGTTGTTTGTAATTTCCCTATTATTTTGTTTGTTCAAGAATACATGAATCTTGTTACAGACGTGTATATCTTTGAAATGCCTGCATAAAATTTAAATCAATTTTCCTTGTGACCCGGTGCAATGTGTGCACACAGTCTGCAAGGAGTGCGTCGACCGAGTCTGTCTCAACTCGGAATCTCAGGAAGAACAATGCAAGGTTTCTTTGCAAGAAGTGTAAAGCGACTGCCACAAGGTGTGCATAGTCGTCGCAAGAAATCAAATCTTCTGTAAAGATCTGTTGCAAAGACTGCACAGGTCTGGAATTCGACGAATATTCTAAGAGAATCCATAAAGAAGTCGAAGGACAAGAATAGAGGAATGTCAGGAAGGCGGGAAAGAATTCTTTTCAAGAATCTTTGGATTTGAGTTTGACGAATTTCCCGGAAAAGCAAGAAGTGCTTGGGAGATCGAAATCTTTGAGGAGATCAAGCTCAAGAGGGATAGCACTTTCCAAGAAGCGCGAATGAGACCCAAGAAATGGACTCGCGGGAAGGACAAAGGTTGAAACCTTTGAATATTTCAAAAAATATTCTAAGTTAGAAGAAAGCTTAAGCTCAGGGGAGAGATCTGGACCGTCCGATCAGCATCCAGACAACGAGGAGAAAGTGCAGAGGAGGAAAGACCTCAGTCGTCCGATCTAAACGCCAAAGGAAAGATCTCAGTTGTTCAATCTGCACGCAAAAGGATCGTAGTTGTCCGATCAAGGTAAAGTGCACTAACGATAAACCTTTGAAAGTGTATAGGAGAATTAGACTTACGGAGTTTCAAAATCATCGGAACCGTTCATCGTCAAGGAGGACACGTGGTGAGAGATCAACATTCCGCTGACTCATGACTCAGAGAAGTCAAAGGCAAAGTTATAAAAACTCGCGAATCACGAAATTGTGATTTGATCACAGCCGTTGATCGAAGGAAAAATTTGGACCGTTGATTGTCCAGGGAGATATCGGGAGAAGGGAGGTGAGCAGTCTTCCAACTTCACAAAATGTGAAGTCTCGATTTGCGAAGAGTTGATCTGAGTCATCAGACCATTGGGAGTTGTGATTCGTTGATCTGGCGCACAATAATTTTGGGATATCGGGAATCAGAGGAGAGAAGTGATCAACCTTCCAACTTCGTGAAACGCGAAGTCTCGATACGCGAAAATGAGATCTGGACCATTGGATTGCGGGGATCGTGGACCGTTGATATGGAAAGCAGAACTCGCAAGTTTGGGTTTCGGAAGGACGAGCAAGAGAACTTTGAGAAACGCGAAATCGTGAAATGCTCGAAAGATTGACCCACGGTCATAGAGAAGAGTCACATCAGTGAAGGAGAATAGAGGGGCTAGCATGCGCTAGCCTCCTATCGGGATTTCAAAAGTCGGGAGAGTCAAGGTGACTCATATGCAAAGGCCCGATATGCAAAATTGCGACATGCCTTTCGATTAGGCGATTGGTCACAACCTTGGTCCCGTAAAGAGAGGGACTTAACCAGGAGATCTAGCGCCTAAATATGATGAGGATTTAAAAGCATTTAGAAGAAGCCCACGAGTTCCATATAACCTGCACCTTAAGGGAAAGAGGGTCTGTTAAGTGTATTTGAGGTTCTTGAGGGGTCAAAGAGTCGTTCCGACTCAGGTTCTCGATCGATCATAGACCGGGAGGTCACGCAACCCTTAGGAAAGAAAGGGGGGGTCTACATCAAGTAGTATCAGAGATGATTTTCTTCTGTAGATTTTAGGCGAAGGAGAAAAAGAACTCGAAGTTGTACTCTGTGTGTGAGAGACAATCAACACAATGCCACCGAGGAGATGAGGGGATCCACCTTTATCCAATCATGTTGTAGAAAGAGAGATGCGAGAACTTCATGCAAGGTTGGAAGCGATGGAAGCAACGTAGAGAAGAGCACCTGATGTTGGCGACGTCAACGATGCAGAGAACGAAGATGTAGAAGCCGAAGAAGATGTGGGGGAACACGTTGTTGAAGAATGCTTGCTAAGAGCAGTTGTTAGAGTGGGATCTAGAGCCAAGATAGAGGTCCCAATGTATAAAGGAAATTTGGATGCTGAAGAGTTGTTGGATTGAATAAGGTCCATGGAAAAATATTTCGATTATGAAAATGTCTATGGGGAGAAAAGGGTGAGACATGTTGTCACTAGGCTTAAAGGACATGCAACACTGTGGTGGGATGAATTGCAGGCTGAGAGGAGAAGTAGAGGAAAACAAAAGATAAAGAATTGGGACATAATGGTAGCCAAGCTGAAGGCTAAATTCATGCCCAAAGATTATCAGATCAACCTATTTAGGAAGCTACAAAACCTGAGACATAAGGGCATGACAGTTAAAGAATACATAGAGGAGTTCTACAAGCTGGACATCAGAGCTGGACAAAGAGAGAGGGATGAAGAAAAAGTTTCCAGGTATATAAATGGCCTGAGGTATGAAATTCAAGATGAGATCAACATGATGTCGGTAAGGACAGTGGATGATTCTTATCAGTTCACGATGAAGGCATAAGAGAAGTTGGCCAAAAAACAAAGCCAACGAGGTAGAGGTAAAATATCAGCCCTGAACAAAAGCAAGGGAGTTACCCATGACAAAGCACATAATTCCAAGGATGAGGCTGAAATCCACACAGTCACTCGGAAAGAGGAGGAAGTTACCGAGGAAGACAGGGTGGTGGAAGAAGTGCACAAAATGCCACGAGGAGGAGATCTCGCATGGGGTGACTAAATTTGCACTACAGTCAATTTTCTAATTTGTTCCCTCATACTTTCTCTTCTCCAACACCCAATGGATTTCATGGGGAAGCTCATATTTCACATGAGCAACAAGTTTCAACATTATTATGCATCATGAAATCTTGAAGCCAAATTGTTTTGCAGCAGATGAGCAGACGAAATAACATAATTTTGATGAAATAGGTGTTGATAAACTTGACAACTGATGACGAGCAATATTTAGCAGATACTCGATGCTCTTCCTGAGACAATTATCTTGGATATTTCTTCATGGGACAATTGTTTTCTCCAGTCAATGAAACCCTTCTGATTTCAATTCAGATTAACTATATCAAAAAAGGAAGCGTGAAAGACATTTCCGCCCGTTTTCTAGACAATTTTGATGCTCTTGGGCGTACCTCAACCATTATAAACAGGTGGTAGAGTCCCATTTATGGAAAAAATGGAATCATTTCAAACAACTTGCAGGTCATAAGGGACCACAAAACCAACAACTTGATTTTGATAAGATGGTAGTAAATTCCAAGTTCAGTTTTTGAAGACGATATTCAAGGACCAAACTATCTATTTTCAGGCACATTTGAGATATCAAAATCAACAAGTGACATATATTTTCCAAGGTGGATATTAGTCAACATTTGAAGGGTCAAATTGATCATTTCCAAACATTATTTTGGGTGGCATATTTTATGGAGGAAACAGATCTTGCGCAACGAGCTTGTGCTAAGCAAGTGTTGAAGATGCATATTTGCAACGATTATGCTACACAAGTCCACTAAAGCACCAGGTCAGCATCCAATTGGTTTCCAGCTGGAGCATGTACAACAGAGTTGATATCACGATATTTCCTGGAAATCAAAGACATATGAAATGGAAATCAGAGCAAGTTGCAAATAAATAGTTCTTCAAAAGATTCAATGGGCATATTCAAGAAACTTTTTCAGATTTTATGGCATAATATAAGTGCTTTGATAAGTTAGTGGAAGGCATGATTTGAGGATTAAGTTGGTTCCAAATTCAATGGAAAAATATCTCATATTTAGAATCCAAAATCGAAAACAAACTCCATATTTCAAGGCAGACAGTTGGAGACAAAGGCAATAGATTGAATCCCAGATTCTAGGCATAAAGTCAACATTCAAGGGATTCCAAAGAGCACAGGTACCATATCTGTTAGGATTTGACACCAACAACATTCAACAACCCAAATTTCAAGGAACCATATCCAAGCAGAATAAATTCCAACAACCTCAGCTATTCGATATCTTTTTGCAATCAATTCTAAATTTAGTTTTATTTTAATTTATTATTTGATTTTGTTTTCCAGAAAGCTAGCAACTGTAAATGTTTTGAACCTGCACAAAATAGATCTAGCTAAACAATAATACACACACTTGCAAAGAGAATTGGAAAAAGAAGAAGAAGGAGAGAAAGAATGAAAGAATTCTCATTAACCGTAGTCAACACTCAAAGAGTGAATAATTTACAATAGATATAGGATACATGAGTAAATAATGAGCCATAATGGTGGTCTAGATTGATCTGGACACACACCAACAGTTACAAGAGTAATCTACCACCTAGTCTAGTCTCTTAGGTAGTTACGGGAGTAAACTGCCACCTAGCTAAGTTAACTAGTCAACTAGTCTTCAGTTAACTGACTGAACAAAGAGTAGTGAGTTGGTGATGAACCCAATGTTTCATGGTGACAAAACCAATGCAACATCTAAACTCAACTCAACTAGTCAAACTAAAGTGTCAACTGAAAGAGAATATTCTCCAGGTGGAATATTCTCCCCTAAAATATATGAGACTGGATAATGACTAATTATGACTAATAAACAAGGAATAACCTTAGGAAAAATAAATCCTAGGTGTGTGTGAAGTAACTCCAACACCCCCCCCCCGAACATCACTATGGTGAAAATAAAGAATGGGTCCCGGCTACGAGGCCATGCTAGGTACCCAAATACAAAAGATACACTGAAATAAACGAGGAAAGAGGGAAAACCTCATGGGAACAAAACCCCCCCTCAAATTACAATGCATAAAATAAAAATGATAAGGAACAAAAGGCAATGGCTAAGAAACCATGTCCTTCACTCCAAGAAGACCTCACAACTGTGCAAGTTTGTGCTCTTTGAAGATTTTGTTGAAGATGTATATGTCTACACAGATCTGATGAAGTATATGAATCATTTATATTTCCACACATATCCACTTTATCTTCTTGTAATGAATAATATCCAAATAAATTTTGGCTGAAATTTTGAAAACCGTACGACCGTTTCCAGAAAAATGCTGAAATTTTGTTGATTTTAAAACGATTATAACTTCACTTTCCAGACTTCGTTTCAGACGATTTTTTTTTTTGAAATTGGATATTTTCCCGAGAGGAATTCAAATATCCAATTTTTTTCTCAGAAAATATCATAATGGAGTCTGATGTGCGCGGATCCCTTTTTGTCTCTTGAGATGCATGCATGGTGCATGCAACAATGTATGCATGTGACTCCTGAGATGCATGCCATATATCTTCCACATGAATTTCAGAAATAAATCTGAAATGGAGTAGACATCATCTTCAATTATTGGAATACTAATTTCTGCAAAAACGTTTGTAGAAGACTCTTCATAATAAGAGGCTTGATCTTCTGATGGCTTCCCTTCTGGCTCTATCTGTTCGACCTCCTCCATGAAATCTTCACAATATTCTTTATTCCCAAATAGAACCTCCAATCTGGTTCATAATTCATTTGGAGTTGATCCTTGTGATTCTTTATATACTTGATGGAAAAGTTTGGGAGAAACATACATGTCGATACTTCCTATGGCCATATCTTGTCTATTGAGAAAGTCATTTTTCTCATCGACAGAATCACGCTATACTTTTATTGCCATAGTTATTTGGTACAAGCCTCTGCATCTAAGATGAAGCATAATTTTTGGCTTCCATTCCAAATAGTTATGAGGCGTGAGAAGTATTTCCGGAGAATAATCCATCTTTTTGTTGTCTTCAATATTTTGTACCTACAAAACATTTTTGGTGTAGCATTTGCTTAGTAGTCCGTCGGATTTGATACCATGTAAATGTGTTGAACTTGCACAAAATATATCTAGCTAAACAATCATACACACATTTGCAAAGAGAATTGGAAAAAGAAGAAGAAGGAGAGAAAGAATGGAAGAATTCTCATTAACCGTATTCAACACTCAAAGAGTGAATAATTTACAATAGATATAGGATACATGAGTAAATAATGATCCATAGTGGTGGTATAGATTGATCTGGACACACACCAACAATTACAAGAGTAAACTGCCACCTAGTCTAGTCTCTCAGGCAATTATGGGAGTGAACTGCCACCTAGCTGAGTTAACTAGTCAACTAGTCTTCAGTTAACTGACTGAACAAAGAGTAGTGAGTTGGTGATGATCCCAATGTTGCATGGTGACAAAACCAATGCAACATCTAAACTCAACTCATCTAGTCAAATTGAAGTGTCAACTGAAAGAGAATATTCTCCAGGTGGAATATTCTCCCCTGAAATATATGAGACTGGATAATGACTAATTATGACTAATAAACAAGGAATAACCTTAGGAAAAATAAATCCTAGGTGTGTGTGAAGTAACTCCAACAACAACAACTGGTAGGTACTAATTTATTATATATTGTAAACTTTTCATTGTGAAAGTGGGGGCGAGTTGGCAGAAGTATAGACATTTTTCTTGATATTGTAAAACATTCTCTCAATCTGAATGAAATACAAATGCATAAGTCCATAACTCTTCAAGAAAAGGATTCTAATGATGGTGGCCCGAAGTCTCTGCTCTAGTATATGTATGTACTTCTTGTGTTCTTATTATTCATCTACACTTCATATGTTTAAATTGGATATTAAAGGGTCTAAAATTAATCTAAATGGTGCTTTAGTTTCAAGCGATTTAAACTTTGTTTTTTCTCTCTTAACTGGTCAAAATTCATCTTTCATGGTGCTCTGATTCTGTTACATGTTTCCTTCTTCTTTTACCCTACACAACAAACTAAAAAACTGAAAGTTCTTCACCTAATTTATCTTGTGTTCCTCTGGGAAGTTCTACCTACCAACCATTGTTTTCATTCGTTTTCAGGGGTTGACTCCATTTCAAAAATTATCCTTCTCCTTCTTGCCAACAAAACTCTATAAAATCTCTTCAAATCATCAAAACCTAGCCATTGATCTAGAAAGAAAATCTATCTATTAGAGACTAAGTGACAAGAGAGATCCCTCTCTGAACTGAGTAGGTTAGTAACCAGTTCTAAAGTGGTTTTTTGGTTAACTTTGTAAGTTGTTTCTTCAGCCCAACAATTTATAGAGTGTTAATAGGTTCAAACCTTAGCTTATAAGTGTTTATTTATTACCAAGAAGAATATGAATATAACATTGGTAGCCTTCTCTATTACATAGGTCATATGAATGAAATGGTTTAAGTTGCATGCAGTTCCAATGGAAACTATACTCGTACATCCACGCCCATTCTCTTTTTAAATCTCAAGCTCTTATTCGAGCTCATACTATATGGTAGAGTAATGACTTTATTTCATGGTTGGATTTATGATTTATTAGGCAAATTACGTGCTCGACCTTAGCCCTATTCCTTTTTAAAAGTTAAGGATACAAACTCATTTGTTTCTCCCGATGGTTGTAGCACTAAATATGCTATCCTATTTTGGGTTACCTGAGTACCCTATATCCGTTGAGCTCGAACCATTGCTAGTATCGATGGACTTGTTCAAGTTTTATATGGTATAACTTGTTACAAATCGAGTTCATTTTCTCATTCAATTCGTAGCTTTGTTCTATTCAAATTCTTGATTTATTTTTTAGAGCAGTGGTCAGTTCATTTTGGAAAACAAGAGTTACGGTTTGACTCTTACTCTAACCATTATTCAGAGATTGAGACCATGTTAGCACAAATTTTTACCCTCCAAACTGAGCTCATATATGTGTTAGGACAGTGGTAAAAATTAGGCTAATTAAAGGAGTAGGGCCCCAAATTGTGATGGACCAAACCCCTCTCCATTTGGGCTAGTTCTTTCTAGCCTCCGAGGGAGTCCCTAGGCACATTGAATCACCTTGTTGTTGTCTTTAAGTCTGATTTATGTGTGTAAAACCTACAAAACATCAAGTTGTTTGTCTTGGAAAGTGTGTAAAAGTAGCCCAAATCGATGAGGATAAGTGATATTTAATGCTTGGAGGGAACTTGCAAGGTTAGAACAATGATAATAGATTGAAAAAGAAGAGGAACACTATTTAAAAGGTGAGAAATAACCACAATGAATAGTTCAGAAAATGACAAATGGGATCATAAATTTACCATAATACTGCCAAGAAGAGAGGCTTGAAGACAAAACATACACTTCTTTATTGATCAAGATTACAAGAGAGTTGATCATGCCACACTTGATAATATTTACAGCTAGTACAATGACCGTTTTTCTCAAAGAAGAGCCACTAGACTAGAGAAAGAGAGAGAGAGAGAGAAGAATGGGAGAGACACTATGTTGATGTTGTAAAGAACCGACCAAGAAATATTTTCAAGCATCCAATATATAGCATAATGAGGGTGCATATCCCAAGGGAGAAGAAGAGGATGCATGGATGAGTATAATTGGAGGCCAAGCACATGAGAGAGACAGGTATGTGAAGAGTGTGAGAATTTGCATGGAGTTAATGTGCAAAAGGGAGGAGAATTACGCCCTAAAACTTAGGAATGTGCACATGTGGATGAAGAGAAGTGAATACAAATCGTATACTAGAGTGGAAAAGATAATATAGGTGCACAAGTGAAGTAGCATGCTTAAGACTAGGTATTAAGTGGCACATGCAAGGTGTTGAGAGTGATTTATGCGAAGTCTAGTGTGCATGGAGAGAATGAATGCGCCCTAAAATTTAGGAAGGCGCACTTGGATATGAAAGTGAGTGAATGATGAGGCTAAGTGCGAGAAAAAGGGCTAGATGAGGTACATGGATGCATGAAAATGGCCAAGAATAGCTACAAGTCCAAGTAAATATGACATGCAAAGATATGAGTAAGAGTTAACTAAGAAATGTGCTTACATGTGAGAGAGAGAAGAGGGCACACTTAGGGAGACAAAAGAAGAGGACGAGTTAATGAAACATGTGCCATAGTTAACTGGAGTAGGAGTGGTAGATGAAAGCCAAAATTAGCCACCCAATGCATGAGTTTAGTTTGACTCAAGTATGGGTGAGTTATGGCTAAGTCAAATTCGCCCTAAATTTTAGGGAATCTCCTATTTTTTAGGAATTTACGGTTTAAACTCAATTGGAGGTGAATTTTGTGGAAGTGATGCATGGCAAGTGGAGAGGTGTGTGTGTGGAGTAATACACGGGGAAATGGAACCTAGTTATGTGCCCCCATTTAGCTCAATTAATTAATTATTAAAGGCTCATGTCATGGGAAAATCTGACCCATGCTTAGGTGGATTCCACATCACTATGTATATATTCCACATGTCAATCTCTAAATGTGCCACTTGGCACTGCATGGATGATGAATGTACTTGATAAATATAGAAATTTCTAAAAATAGAATCTAGTTCCTAAATTTTAGGAAATTGTCCACATCATCCAGGATGATTAGGAGAACAATGCCACATGTCACTATATAAAAATACACACTGCTAAAAATATAAATTCGTTTGAATTCCCTTGACTTTATACTCATTGAAGTCATTTGTTTGCAAGGGATACGAATATGCAATCAGAATTGACATGTGAGCCCTAGTGCTCAACATACTAAAAAAAATAGTAAATTGTGCCACATCATACCAGAAAAAATCCAAAAGACTATGAATGTCTCAAGGATCAATACTACATGCTCAGAATACGAATCTAGTGCCTGGTGCAAAACCTGCTAAAAATGGAAAGTTCTTGCATGTCACCCAAAAAAGTGTCATCGGGCCTAGAATCACGCAAGGACTCATCATGTATGCTCAGAACTGCTCCAAACCATCAAGAGACCCACTCAAACTGTGTCTCCTAAAAAATAGCAACCCCTACTGTATGTATATATCTCTCTAAAAAATGTATGGAAATCAAGTCAACTCTAACTCTCAACCAAGCAACCATGTACTGATCATACACTTGTCTCTCATGGGAACCAACCTCCTGCTCAACACAAGTGTTAAACTATGGGAGAATCTCAGAATGACATCCAAAATAGTGTATGCTAGCTCTTAATCCTCAAGATTCTCAAGGGTGAAAATCTAGGGATTAACAATGGAGACTCAATGGGATGAGATCCCCCTGTGGGATGTTGATAACCGTAAGAATATCTATATCCATAAACCTAAAGTGATGCTCTGTGAGAACTATGTAATATGTACCAATGATGATCTATGGAAACTGTAGAGATATGAACCAAGAATATCGTTGTAATCTCATGGAAGGAGAAGAGGCCCTGTAAGATGGTCAAGAAAACTTGTAAGCTGACCTATAGTACCAAAGCTTGTCCAATGGGACATGGAGTCAAAGCATATAATCCTCCCACTGAAAAATTAAAACCAAGGGGTCTCATCTAAATCCTCTACCTGCTACCACCCAACAATGTACACTCATCCTCGTGGAAAATGTGTTGATGTCAACATAAGGGACAAAGTCACTTCATCATATTTTAATAATGTAAACACCTGTGAAGAGTGAAGGAACACCATAAATAGTGTCAATGGGTCCTTGGTACGAGTACAACCTGTCACTGTGAAAGATGTTATGAAGTCTAACAATGACAAGGATGATCTAATCAAGGCCCAATGACACTCAACCTTGTCATATGTGAGATAACCACAAATAAGGCTAACAAATACCAAGGCGCTCTACTTCTGGGTCATCCCTAGATAATGTGTCAAAGTCAATACAAGATAGCACGTGTTGATGTTTTGGTAGCTGCGGGAGGTATTAACCTCCACATGTAACCTATGACTTAGAATAGAATATTGTTGAAGTAAGTGAACCATTAAATAGATGTGTGGAAACCCTAGAAGACAAGTCGAACTGACAAAATAAATAATATTAGAGATGTGTTGGATGTGGTGCCACTGTCTGCTGGTATGCTACCCCAGCGCAGGTTGGTACTCCAACTTAGGCTAGTATGCTACCCCAATGCAGGTTGGTATGCTACTCCAACATGTGCTGGTATATTACCCCAACACAAGTTGGTATGCTACTCCAACGCAGGTTGGTATATTACCCCAACGCAGATCAATATGCTACTCCAACAAAGGATGGTACACTACTCTAGTGAAAGTTCAAAACTTCCTATGACATATAGATCCGTGATTGACAACAAGACAATGATCGAGGTGTGCAAAATCACATAAGAAATGATGATGATCGTGCCAAGAGGAATACCTTCCTCGTTAAGAGGGAGTGTTAAATTTTTGAGTCATATTCTGTGTGAGATGACGTGTTACTAGTTCTGTATGAACTAGATGCTGACCTGTAGTATAAAAAATGATTCCCAGTTATAGGGTTGATCAGTAGCATCGAAGGTTACTAGTTGGAGGGCCAACCAATAGTGTTGGAGGTGTTTTCCATCTAGATGGATAATGTGCATATATGATGGTGATACTTGTTACATGATTTGTTCAGTCATATGATAGCCTGTGTGGCTATGGTGATGCTACCTGTAGACTAGTATGCAAGACCATGTGAGTCTTTCCCATTCCATGTGATATGGATGGATTTTTTTAGACCACTACATGGAGAACATATTAGTTAATACCTCCCTAGCTAAGAGGGAGTGTTGGTGTTTTGGTAGATGCGGGAGGTATTAACCTCCATGTGTAACCTATGAATTAGAATATAATATTTCGAAAGCAAGTGAACCATTAAAAAAATGTGTGGAAACCCTAGAAGACAAGTCGTCCTAGAAGAATAAATAATATTAGAATATTATATTCCAGAAATATAAGTTGGCTCCACAGGAAAAAGATAAACATACATATAAATACCAGAAAGTTAGGTCAGCCCAGCCAAAAAAGTCACTAGACAGATTAATATAAATAGAGGACGTTTTAGCTCATTTGTACACCTAGTCAGAGAACAAATCTTGTGGAGAGCTACAGTTGCAGCTACAACTGCATATGCAAGGAGGAATAAGGGTGTATGGTTATCTCTTGGTCTTTGTCTCTCTCTAGCGCTATCAAGTGATTCTCTTGGTGATATTATTGGCAATTATCTTGGTGATATTATTTCTAAGTATGGGGCAAGTATGAGAGAGTAGTGAAACTGCAACTACTACCATTGTGTATGGTACTTGTTCTATGGATATTGAGACTCCCTCTCTTGTGTGTTTCCCTTGGAGAAGGAGCGCTCTACTTGCCTTGAGTTGTTGTTGCAATTAGTAGCTAGGGTTTATCTATTGGTTCTGGAGTAGGCTTGCCGGAATTATTCTAAGTAAAGGTTAGTGTGCTCGGGGGTGGAATATGTGAATGCCTATGTTTGGGTGACAATGATGTGACATTGTCTATGGTTAAACGAGCATACCAAAATTTCAACAACCTGTTGATAATAAGAGCAATGATGTCTCTCTTCCCTCAACACATAGTGATAACTCAAGAAGAACAAGATGAAAGATCCAGGTACCATATCCCTATGTTGGATGGGGGGTGACTGACTCAAAGAAGAAGGCTCAATGATAAGAGACGATGAGACAAAACATAACATGACTCTAGAATCTCCTATGTCTCCTCAAACTACCCATCCTAAAGGCTCAATGCTTCGGGAATGATGACAAATGGAACCCCCATCCAGGATCATTTTAATGATAGACAAAAAGGCTCGACATGCGTAAGATAGACATTCAAATTTTGACCCAGGAAAATCAATAGTGAACAACCATTTATTCATGAAAGGAAAATCACACAAGACACGACCACATGCTGATATAAGTAGGAAAAAAATCAACGACACTTATGCAAAGACAAAAGTCGATAACCAAAGGGAAAATACATTGCAAGGAAAATGTAGATTGTTGTTCTAAAACTGTAAAAAATCAGCAAGAAGGAAATACAAAAATGACAATGTGGAAAGGAAAGAAAACTACCCTAGACCCAATTTTTTTACCTCAAGGCTCCCATGATTAAATCATCATACTCAAAGGACCAATGTATCCATGCAGCCAAATGATCAATCTGACGAGAGAGGTGAACAAATTCAACCTTCCAGGGGGACCAACCATGAAATCTCATGTAACCCAAAGCTACCTTGATGTATTTTCTAGTGAAGGAATAACTGAAGGGTGTTGGTTGACTACAAGTTGTTGGTTGGGATTTATAAAATGGTATTTCAATAGTAACAAGCGTGAATGCATGAGAGACCAAACTCTTGGGATCTACCTGCTAAAATACCTCCATCATTCTGAGCTCAACTGGGTCATGATTAACCTTGACATCCAACCCCTAATCAATCTCAAGACCTTGAAGAACAACCTTTGAGATGAAGAATCATAGGAAAAGTGTAAGGGACATCATCCTATGATTGAACCAAAAGTGGCTCCTCCACCTGTAATGGTATTTTATCTAATTGTTCTTGAACCACTGTTCTGATAGGAAAGGATGAAGCCTCCTGTTGACTCATTTCTACTTGGTTAACATGTGGTTCCTCCCCTTGAAACTTTTCATCCTCTTGAAAATTTTCATCTTCACTAATGAGAGGAACCACTGAACACTCCTGAGTATTCAAATATTCACCTTCATCTTCTTGGAACTCTGTATATGAATCAAATGGTGTAGTTATTGGTTTTGGATAATCTAAGCCTGAGGGACCATCAAGCTACTCATCTCTAGGAACCTGATATGGTGTAAGTTTTTGTTCATATTTAGTAACAAAGAATTCATGCATTGATTTAACCATTGGTAGTTGAAATTCATGGATCAGAATGAAACTGTAGGCTGCGATAAAATGTCCTTCTAACTTAATAGAAACATCCTAGGACTCGTCCATATTTTGAGGTTCCTTATGCCTGAGAAAAATACCAAAAATACCGTCAAATGCCTCAAGATAATAATTTAAAGCATAATAATGATTAGGCCTTATGGTAGAAGAGATATTATAATAAGTCTTAGAAAAATGAGCATTAAAATTAATGACAGCCTCATCCCCATTTTTTTTAATATTATCAAAAGCATTAATTAAGGAAAAAATGTTCGGCTTATCTACCCATTGTTCAATGAACTTCGCTTGGAATGAATCCCATCCATCAATGGAGGAATCAAGAATGGATTTTTACTACATTCATGAATCCCCCTCTAGGTTTGACACAAACATCCTCATCGCCACATCCTCATGCTCCACCTCAAAATATCCAATAATTTAGAAAAAGCAACCAAGTGATCCTCAACCGATTCTACCAACCTCCCTACAAACAAAGGTATGCATTTAATCCATTTAGGTGTAGGTAAGTCATGAGGATAATATGGGAATGCAACAAAACTTATTGGGTCAAAATACAAAAAATCTCCACCTTATTGGTGGTCTCACAGCTGCAACCATATTGTTAATCTGAGATAGAAACAAGTGTAGTTGCTACCCTACTAGTTTGAGATGAAAATAAAACCAAATGTGAAGGTGTAGAAGATACACTCACCATAGTGCTCATTGAAAAAGAACTTACCTAATAAATCATACTCTTACCAACTTCGAGAGGATTTTTTGGTGAAGGAATAGTCTTGTTGCAAGAAAAAGTGTTAGGGTTTTTTCAAGCTTGGAACTAGACTTTGTGAGAGAATCAAAACCGAAAGATATTCTTCTGTAAGTCCCCTATGGAGTCATGCATGTATCTTGTGGAGTCTCTAGGTGAGTTAGGAAAAATAAAAAAATAAAAGGAAAAACTCATTGATTGTTGTTTACCAAGGCTTGCATTCCTCGACAACGACGCCAATTTGTTAGCACAAATTTTTACCCTCCAATATGAGTTGATATATGTGTTAGGACATTGGTAAAAATTAAGATAATTAAAATATTAGGGCCCCAAATTGTCACTGAACAAACCCATTTATGTTTTCTCTAGTGCTTGCTAGACTCTAGGGGGAGTCCCTAGGCACACTGAAGAGCCTTATTATTTTCTTTAAGTCTGGTTTATGCATGTAAAACCTACAAAACAACAAGTTGTTCATCTTGGACAATGTGTAAAAGCAGCCCAAATGATGAGGAAAGTGGTATTTAACACTTGGAGGGAACCTTTAGGGTTAGAAGAATGAAAATATACTGGAAAAGAAGAGGAACACTATTCAAAAGGTGAGAAATAACCACAATGAACAGTTCAAAAAATGACAAATCAGATCACAAATTTACCATAATACCACCAAGAAGAGAGGTTTGAAGACAAAACACACACTTCTTTATTGATCAATCTTACAAGAGAGTTGATTGCACCACACTTGGAAACCTTTACAACCGATACAAGGACTGCTTTTCTCAGAGAAGAGCCACTAGACTAGAGAAAGAAAGAGAGAAGAATGAGAGAGACTATGTTGTTGTTTCAAAGAACCGACCAAGAACCTCTGTCAAGCATCTAATATATAGAATAATGAGGGAGAATATCCGAAGGTAGAAGAAGAGGACGCATGGATGACTATAATTGGAGGCCAAGCGCATGAGAGAGAGAGGTATGTGAAGAGTGTGAGATGAGTGTGAGAGTTTGCATGGAGTTAATGCACAAAAGGGAGGAGAACTATGCCCTGATACTTAGGAATGCACACATGTGGATGAAGAGAAGTGAATAGAACTCATATACTAGAGTGGAAAACCTAATATAGGCGCACAAGTGAAGTAGCATTCTTAATACTAGGTCTTAAGTGGTACATGCAAGGTGTTGAGAGTGAGTTATGGGAAGTGTAGTTCTCATGGAGAGAAGGAATGCACCCTAAAATTTAGGAAGGCGCACTTGGAGCTGAAAGTGAGTGAATGATGAGGTTAAGTGTGAGAGGAAGGGATAGATGAGGCGCATGGATGCATGAAAATGCCCAAAAATAGCTATGAGTCCAAGTAACTGTGACATTCAAAGATATGAGTAAGAGTTAACTAAGAAATGTGTCCACATGTGAGAGAGAGAAGAGGGCACACTTAGGGAGATAGAAGAAGAGGATGAGTTAATGAAACATGCACCTAAGTTAACTAGAGTAGGAGTGGTATATGAAAGCCAAAATTAGCCACCCAACGCATGAGTTCAGTTTGACTCAAGTATGGGTGAGTTATGGCCAAGTCAAATTCACCCTAAATTTTACGAAATCTCCTATTTTTTAGGAATTTACAGTTTAAACTCAACTGGAGGAGAATTTTGTGGAAGTGATGCATGGAAAGTGGAGAGGTGAGTGTGAGGATTAATATATGGGGAAATGGGACCCAATTATGCGCCCCCCTTTATCTCAATTTATTAATTGTTAAATTCTCATGTCATGGGAAAATGTGACCCATGCTTAGGTGGATGCCACATCACTCTCTAGATCTACCACATGTTGATCTCTGAAGGTGCCACTTGGCACTGCATGGATGATGACTGTACCTGCTAAATATAGACATTTCTAAAAATAGAATCAAGTTCCTAAATTTTAGTAAACTGTCCACATCATCTAGGATGACTAGGAGAACACCACCACATGTCAGTGTCTAAAAATAAACACTTCTAAAAATAGAAATTCGTCTGAATTCCCTTGACTTTATACTCATTGAACTCATTTTTTCGCAAGTGATCCGAATATGTGATTAGAGTTGACATGTGAGCCCTGGTGCTTGACCTGCTAAAAATAGTAAACTATGCCACATCATCCCGAAAAAAATACAAAATACTATGAATGTCTCAAGGATCAATATTGCACGCTCAGAATATGAATCTGGGGCATGGGGAAAAGCCTGCTAAAAATGGAAAGTTGTTGTGTGTCGCCTGGAAAAGTGTCATCGAGCCTAGAATCACGTAAGGACTCATCCTGTATGCTCAAAACGACTCCAAACTATCAAGAGAGCCACTCAAACCATGTCTCCTAAAAAATAGAAACACCTAATGTATGTATATATCTCTCTAAAAAATGCATGGAAATCAAGTCAAATCTAACTCTGAACCAAGCAACCACGTACCGATCATACACCCGTCTCACATGGGAACCAACCTCCTACTCAACACAAGTGCTAAACTCTAGGAGATTCTTAGAATGCCAACCAAAATAGTGTATGCTAGCTCTTAACCCTCAAGATTCTCAAGGGTGAAAATATAGGGGTTAACAAGTCACACCCATTTGTTTTCCTTGTGACTTTAATACTAAGTTTGTTTCAACAATCCCAAATAGACATGATTATGAGATTTGGGTTTGCCTAAAAGGAAGAAATATTGGTTGAAATCATTGCCAATTGGTCGTTCAAATAATTTGCAATGATAAAGTTTGACATAGAGTTTGGGTTGTTAAGTATAAGGAGAAAATGCATATTCAAAAAAGGATAAAAGGATTAATACGGAGGTGAAATTTATATTACAGAAACTGGGGATTATCCCCTCATTGTTTTATCATTTTTCATGCGTTATTCCCATATTTTCCCAATCATATTTCATTTTAATTTCATGACATTCTTCCCCCTATTTATGTTATTTAAAAGATTGATTTATTAAGAGAATCCTTTTAAAGAGGGTCTATTAATGACTTGTTCATTATGTAAGACTTGTATGTGGCATTGAAATTATTTTCTGGTTAAAGGATAATAAATGGGAAGTTTGTTATTTTGATTTGAATGCTATAAATATAGACTATTGTGTAGTTTTGAAATACAGTTTGGGTGAAAGGAATAATCTAGAAACACATCATTGTTTTTTATAATTGTTTGGAAGTCCTCTCAAAATGACTACACATAGATTATTATCTCTACAATGGAAAACTATACAATTTTATGAATGTAAATGATCGACTACGTATGGGCATTGAGAATATGTTTCCTATCATTTCCTATCACTTTTCGCTAAAATAATGAGAAGGCTTCATGTCAAATGTAGTTTTTCTTCCCTATTTACATTTATTCCTATTCATTGTTCCCTCACATGCTTGAATTACTTTGTTATTTTTAGATCCATAGCTAAATCATTTCAAGCAAAACTGTATTAGATGTTTACTATACCGTGTCTTGTATTTTACTAATTGGAATGATGATGCATATAGATGAGATTTTTCAGTCGAGAAAGTTACAGAAGTGGAAAATGAGGTAATGGGGGTAGAAGAGGAAGAGTGCCCAATGTGTTTTGGAAATAGGGGAGACATGTGAAAATGAGGTTCTCAATACATTTTGATGTTGATTCCAAAGAGTTTAACCAAATGGTACAAAATGGCTATCTAAATATTGTTGGACATCCTGCATTGCCACAACCTCAAACTCCCCCTAATCCTTCACTAACACCACATCCTAGTATTGTTGATTTCCATGAACCTCCTACACAGCCAACCAATTATGGTTGGGATAACAATCCCATAAATCCTCCCTCTAGCATAGCTCGTTGGCCTAATAACCCTTTCCCACCACCTCCTCCTCTGCAATCAAAGCATCGTGTTTCATCTTCTACCTCTGTGGCACAGTCAGTTAAAGTTCCTAGAAATTACAAAGTGTCTTCCATTGAAAACCAAATTGACAAAGGAAAACAACCTACCAACTCACCAAGCTCAAATATATCTCAATCCTCTTCGATACACTCAAAACAACCTTGAGCCAAAGCATGCAATAATGAGAGAAATAAATACTTTCTATGATATGCATCTAGAGATAGAGAAATTGGAAGAAAATAAGTCTTATTATAAAGACTTACTTAAACACATGGCTGATCTATTAATCGAAGGTAGGAAAAGAGATGCATAATTTAAAAAGAAGTATTATTTATGATTTATTTTAATTTTTATTATGAGATTTCCACTTTGACACTTGGTGCATATTTTGGATGGACATCAAACACATGATATTACTTTTGGAAACTTTAGATATCATGTCATTTTGATATTTTTTGGTAGGTACAAGTGTTTGTTGATGTGATATGTTTATATGGGTTACTTTTTGATATATTTCATGATATTGATATATTCATGGTATTTCATCATATTTTGGACTTACAAGGGAAATGTTGCAAATAAAGGAAGCAAGCACTAGTGGGACCCCAACTATTATTTAGTATTTATTACCCTTATTATAAATACAATTTTTCTTCTCCTAATTAAAGTTATTTGACTTTCTAAACAAAAAGGTAGTTGAAATACTCAAACTACTTTTTGAAGATATAAAAGAAGGAGAGAAAGGAAAATTAAGACATGAGAAAATATAGAAATAATAACTCTAATAAGGTTTTCTCTTGCTTCAAGTGAGAATATTATTTGTCCATTCATTCCATTCTAAGTTTCTTTAGAGTTAAATGATATTTTTGATAGTAGGGTTATTCTGAAGGTGGTGAAGAAAGGGTTAGGAATCATTGATTATTGACATGCTCCAAGGTTATTCATTCTTCTTGAAAGTCTGTTTGGTTTTATTTGGAAGTTATGAATTTATTTCAGTGTCGATTAATGCTAGTTTTGCAGAGTCAAGACAATGATGCACTTGTAGCTTGGATTGGTCCACTTCAGTTTTTAGTTCTAGTCTTCATCTTTTTGACACCAATTGTCTTTGTATGAGTCAAATAAAATCTTAGACTTCTAAGTGTATTTTTGATCCAAACACTCGCAGGGGTTTTAATTGATAAAATCAATTGTAACTCAAATTGAGATTAATAAAGTGATTTGATGATTTCTTCTCCTTTATAGACTTGTATGTTGATTTTCATATCTCTTCTATCTTTCATTTACTTATTCAGATGTTTGACAGATTCGTTTTGCAAGTGCATTTTCTATCTTAAGTTTATTTCACATAAAAGATACAAAGTTCAAATATTTTTTATAATAACATGAGATCCAAGAATATATTTCTTGAGGTTTGATTAATATTGTTGACAGGCTATAAGCCCAGTTTTATAATCCCATCTATCTCACCTAGCCTGATGAGATTCAAAAATGCTTGAGCAAGGATTTTTTCTATTCCTCCCATCAACACCCTCCTCTTTAAAATGATTTAAAGAGGTAAGACCATGGGAGAGGATTTGAAAACCCTAAATATGGAGTTCGACAAGGTGTCAGGAGTCACACATATTATCCTAAACCACCCCTCATAGAGAAACACCCTTAACATCCACTTCTTTACAAAGTTTCCTTGACTTGTGTCAACACTGAATGACAACCCCTTCATCAAAACCATCATTCTCAAGAGCTCCACCAACCATTTCTACTCCGACATCAACCTATCCATATTGAGTTCCATTGTGGGATCTCAAGGTGAGGATCATGTCAATGATGATCAAGGAAGAGTGAGAGAAAATATGAGATAAAGCTGAGCTAGCCTGGTAAGAAGGTCCGAGAGAGAGATCCCTTCGAAGTCCTTTTCGAGGGAGAATAGATTGAAGGATATTATTTGATGAAAAGAAATGTAAAACTACACTTTTCATCTTTCTAGATGGATCAGTTCGTCAATTGAAGTAGACTCATAGACGTAGTCCATATGGGTGAACTCCATTACCAATTTGTTAAGTATTGCTTGTGTTATTTTAGTTATGGTGGGTGAACTTCGTTATCAATTTGTTGAGTATTGCTTGTGTTGTTTTAGTTCTGGTTTTAAATTTCAGTATTTAAATACTGATTTTCCTTTTTATAAGAATTCAAATCAGTGAACCAAAGAATTTAGCACTAATTTTGGATCATGGCATGCACCATTCACTGAGAAATAGAAAAAATCAATGTGCATAAATCTCTTATTTGAATGATTTCTTTCAGGAAAACTTATATATATATATATATATATATATATATATATATATATATATATATATCCTTCCCAGTGATGACTTGAGGAGAAGCGACTCAGTAGCTTATACTAATTCTTGTAGGCTATAGTCAAGAGAAAAGGGTAATAAAATAATTATTTAATGTCATATACTAGAAAATCCTAATTTGAAAGTGACATTAAGTAATAAAGTGGAAAAAATATGATTAAGTGACTTAAAAGAATAATTAAAGTCAAAACTTAGGAAAAGTCACTTTAATTAAATAATATGAATGATGAATTAGAATGAGAATCAAGTATAAAGGGGAGGATAACCCTAATTTGTCTCATTATCGAATATTGAGATTGAGAATTGGATTGCAAAGATAAGTCAGGTGACTTTGTGGATTTCCAAGGAGAAACCACCACAATGATTGATTTTAGTGTTGGAAGACACACCCTCGTTAGTCGGGAGGATCATCCATATTCTCCATCATTCTCCATGATTGTAGTAGATACAACATTGGATTCATTCAAAGGGATTCACATTAGTCAGGGAGGTTCCAAGACTCACCCTTGGTACATGGAGGGAGTGGGAGTTACATGATTGATCCATAGGGAGGCGTGGAGTTTCAGGAGGGATGTCATCCCATTGGATCTGCGTATTATCAATGCATGCAACATATTTCACCATGCATGTAGTGTATCTTCCATCCAATATCATATTTGGACTTGCATGAGACCAATCCACACTCACATGTAGTAGATTTGGTATTTCCTTTACTTGGATGTAGCATATCTATCCACAGGAGATTCACCATTCATAAATGACAACATTTTCAACATATTATTAGTGCATACACCATATTTCACCGTGCATGCAACCTATCTTCCACCCAACAACATATTTGGACTTCCATGCAACAAATCCACACTCACATGTAGCAGATTTGGTATTTCCTTTGCATGCATGTGTATTCCAAGTTAGATCTAGAATTATAAAGATCAATATGAATATTTTTTAGTAGTTTATCTATGTTTTGCTCCAGTATTCTATTTATTGTGATTTTAGTCTTTACCATTGGTGCAATAAAGAACATTGTTTCAGCAACAAAACTTTTTGCATATAGTGAAAACACGCTTAAAACCACAAACATTATGATAATAAACTAAAGCAAATCTAGAATCCTTGAAACCACATTCAAAAACCCAAAGAAACTTCAGTCAGATAGCCAAATCAATTTTTGGGATATTTCAGTGGTATCAGAGCTGGATAACTTACCAGCCTATGAGCAAAACAACTCGTGATTCCAGGAGTTGAGGAATACTATCCAGAGGGCAGATGACACATTGGAGACGAGTACGTCACATACTAAAGAGAGGATAAAAGGGAAAGGAAACAACACAGACAGAGATAGGATTATAATCCTTTCCACATTGATTTAGAGACCGATGCCAAGGAAGAGATCTGTATCATTTCATATATAGAAGCAGAGGAAAAAGAAGAAATGGGTGACAAGCATGAACATCTAGAAGACAGAGGAAAGGGCCAAGCCCACCATTGGACTGTACATTGAGGATACTGAATGACCTTTCCAAGGGCTAGGATGTGATGATGTAGGCTATTTCACATATGGTGGCCAATACATAGGTAATTCAAAGAAACATGGGTAACATTGGTGGAAGTGGCACAAGTGGAGCAAGTGGTTCTAGTGGGAACAAAACAAAGTCTAGTGGAAATCAATCACCTAATCACACTTACACTACATCAACGAGAAAAATTCCCAAACCAATTTTCCCTCACTTATAGGGAGGATGGAAAATAGAGAACTAGGGACATGGACAACCAATAGAGAATTTCACAAAGTATAGGAGAGAGTATATGGCTCTAGGTCCAAATTTTCATGATGAATAAGAGTTTACAAGAGTTCTGTACTATAAAATACATAAATAGACCCAAATGATTTTTGATAGGAACACAAAAAAATATTGATTTCATTAGGAAGGTTGGGAAACTAACAACCCTCTCCTTTGATGGGTCTACAAAATTCTCAGTCAGAGCATGGGTGTAGAAGCTTGATGCCTATTTCCAACTCAACCATATGTATGAATCACAAGCCATCAATTTCACCACTTTACATCTTGAGGGGGAGGCCCAAGAATGGTGGTATCATGGATTGGTGACCTTGGGTCACAATCACATTACATATTATAGGGAGTTCACAGAGAATATTATGGATCACTTTGATAAAAATGATCCAAATATTCACTTCATAGATTTGGCACAATTGCGACAAATAGGGTCAACCGAAGCATTCATTACAGACTTTTAGATGTGTTTGAGTAGCATTTGATTATGTTGTTCATTGAGGGGCTCTTAGAACCGTTGAGAGGATGGGTGAAATAATTCAAACCACATAGACTATAGGATGTTATCATATGCTCCAGAGACATGGAGCATGTTGTGTCGAAGCATAAGAAATTTTCCAAACCCCTCATCCCATAGAGAAACAAAGACCGAAAACCATTTCAAAGGGAGTGGAAAGGGAAGGATAAGCTTGATGATGAGACTCAAAGGGATTTAATGAGGAAGAAACGTTTTTCTTCACATGCAAAGAGCCTTGGGTGCTAGGCCATAGTTGCATGGGAAAAGGAAAGTTCCATTATGTAGAGGTGGTCTCATATAGAGATGAGGAGGAGACAACATGACCTATACATGACAATGATTCCAATAGCTCAAGAGAGGAGCATCCTCATGAGACATAGACTAGGGATAGGACACAACCATATATGGGGGAGCCACCACGTGCATCGGTTAAGGGTGGCGTCATAGTGACTCTAACAGGAGCTCCCCAATACAACACTCTCAGAATCAAGGGAGTCATTAAGGGGCAGAGAGTCATGACCTTGGTGGATGGTGGGGTGACCCACAACTTTATTGATGCATAATTGGTGGCCAAGAGAGGCTTGCAGACATAAGAGTTTGAGGGTTTCAATGTAGAAGTAATAGATGTATACAACATGAACCGTCTAGACATAATTTCAAATTTGGAAATAAAATTAGGAAACTACTCGGTGACCGATGTTTTTTATGTAGTTGACCTATCCAATACATATATAGTCTTGGGGGTATAGTGGATGTATTCACTGGGAAATATCACCATGAACTATCGACTTTGGAAATGGGATTCAAATATGCTGAGGGAAATAAGGTGGTGTTTAGGGGAATGTCCACTAGGAAACCAAGGACAATTTCAACAAAGAGGATGGAGAGAATATTCAGGCACGATGATGTAGCATATGAATTTGAGTGCTTGATCACTATGCAGAGAGCGTCAATGAGCATACATAGGTACCACACAAAGATACAATAATTGTTGGGGAAGAATGAGCAGGTTTTTGGATAGATTCCTCGAGGGTGAACTCTAGACAAAGGGTTTGAGAATACTATTGAGCTAGAGGAGGGGTATAAACCAATGATCATAGTACCTTAGAGACATCCTAAAAGGTTTAAGGATGATATTGAGAAAGTAATTAATGAATTGCTTGAGAAGGGGCATATCTAACCCAGATCTAGTCCCTTCGCTTATTCATTTGTTCTATTCATGAAGAAGGATAGAACTATGAGAATGTGCATTTACTACCATGCACTAAATAAGAAAAAAATAAAGAACATGTACCCCATTTCGAGAATAGACAAGTTGATGGACGAGTTGCATGGAGCCATCTACTTCTCGAAGATTGATTTTCGCTCAGGTTATCATCAGATCAACAACAGGGAGTGGGACATTGAGAATAAAACATTAACGTGCCACTTTGGTCATTTTGAGTTTCTAGTCATGTTGTTTGGGTTGACCAACATACCTGTGACATTCCAATCTTGCATGAACCATACATTCAACAAAAAAATGAGGAACTTCATACTGGTTTTCTTTGATGATATACTCATTTACAATATGAATTGGGAGGAGAACCTAAGACATCTAGATGAGGTGTTGAGTATTATGCAGTCACAGTCATTATATTCTAAGGAGTCGAAGTACGAGTTTTGCATGACATAGATATTGTACCTAGGCCACATCATCAACACACAGGGGGTCAGGTATATCGGGAAAATATTCATGCCATTTTGGATTGGCCAACATCCATGACACTCACGAAGCTGAGAGGATTCTTTAGGTTGTGCAATTATTACAGAAGGATTTTGAAAGGATTTTCACAGTTGGGAGCACCACTCACCGACCTCGGCAAGAAAGGAGCATTCAATTGGACCAAGGAATCACATAAAGAATTTGACATGATGAAGGAAGTGATGAGCACTTTACCAATGCTAGCACTACCTGATTTCAATCATCCTTTTGTATTAGAGTGTGATGTGTCAAGAGAGGGGATAGGAGTAGTGTTGATGTAGGGTAGCCACCCCATAGATTTACAGAGTAGGAAAATCAGAGAGCCTAAGAGGTTGCACCCTATATATGACAAGGAAATACTTGCCATCATCCATTCCTTGGAAAAATTAATACAATATCTAGTGGGAAATATATTTGTGGTGGAGAATGATCAGTTCTATTTGAAGTACTTTCTGGATCAGAAAGACCTCAACAAAAGACAACTTAAGTGGGTCACCAAGGTCCAATCTTATGACGTTGGCATTGAGCATGTTAAAGGAAATAATAATATTGTGGAAAATGCATTATCCTGGAGACCAATGAGTTGGTCATCATTAGAGATATCAGTTGATTGGAAGGCTCACTTATTGGTGGAGTACTCCAAGAACCAATTCTCTTGTGAGGTTATGGATGTACATGTATAGGATGAAAAATACCAAGTCTTAGACAATGTCATATTCTAGAAAGATCAGATCTACTTGGTTCCATAATTTGAGCTCAAAAAGAAGAATATGAATGAAACACATGATTTTCCACTAGTAGGGCATCAAGGGTATTTTACAACCTACAGGCAAATCGGGGAGATATTATCATGGAAGGGTCTCAAAGATGATGTGTTGAGGCATGTTAGAGAGTGTGTGACTTGTCAATAGAACAAGTCAGATCAGACATATCCTGCAAGGTTACTTCATTCGTTACCCATCCCAAAGCATAAATGAGAAATAATTTCGATGGATTTCATCACGGGCCTACCCAAGGTGCAGGGTAGAGACTTTATTTATGTAGTGGTTGACAGATTGACCAAGTTAGCACATTTTTTTGTGATACCTTCAGAGTACAAGGCAACACAAGTCACATAGTTTTTCTTCAAGGAGGTTTTCAGACTCCATGGATTGCCAAGGTACATAGAAAATGATAGGGACAACAGATTTATCAGCACTTTCCGACAGGACCTGTTCATGTTAGTAGGTATAGATTTGACACTGAGCACCAGCTATCATACACAGATATATGGGAAAACCGAGATTGTAAACAAGTGGATGGAAGGATATCTAAGGAAATTTGTGGGGGGGAATTGGCGAGCATGGACTAATTGGTTACACATTGGTGAACATTGTTATAACACTACCTATCACACATCCATTGGGATGACACCCTTCAGATAATTGTATGGATACAATGCTCCATCATTTGTAGATGTGGTATTTGGGGATAACATGGCTCCCAAATCCAAATACTGGATTCATGATAGTTAGGAGATCCTCAATATTATTAAGGAGAATTTACAAGCAACTAAGAATCAACAAAAGATGTATGCAAATAAGAATCCATTCAAGCACAACTTCAAGGAGGGAGACTTGGTATTTTTGAGGCTACAACCTTACAAACAGTCTTTGTTGAAAAGGAGTGGGGTAGATAAAGTGAAGCCGAGATTAGCAGACGAGTGGGGGAGGTGTCTTACGAGCTCGAAATTACCAGAGGGAAGTAAAATCCATAATGTGTTTCATGTGTCATTCCTTAAAAAGGCTTTAGGACAAAAAAATACTACTTCCATGGAGTTACCCCCATTAGCTGAGGAAGGTCAGTTAGAGTTGGACGAGGAGGTTTTGGATATCATGGAGCAAAAGTGGGGGAGTCGGCTTATCAGGGAGTGTTTGATCTAGTGCATAGGTCTTCTAGTTGAGGATGTTACATGGGAGGGAGAGCAGATTCTACAACACCTTATCTTGTAGTTGCTTGAGGAAAAGTAATCTCAGGAACAAAGGACTGTATTGTCCCTTTCCCAATGACGACTCTAGGAGGAGCGACTTTGTATCCTATACTAATTCCCATAAGATATTGTTGGGAGAAAAAGGGGATAAAAGAATTATTTAGTGTCATATACCAACAAATCCTAAGTTGAAAGTGACATTAAGTAATAAAGTGGAAAACAAGTGATTAACTGACTCAAAAGAATAATTAAAGTCAGAACTTAGGAAAAGTCAGTTTAATTAAATAAAGTGAACGAGGAATTGGACTGGGAATCAAGTATAAAGGGGAGGATAACCCTAATTGCTCTCATTATCGAATATTGAGATTGAGAATTGGATTGCAGATAGAAGTCAAGAAACTTTGTGGACTTTTGTGGATTTCGAGGGAGAAACCACCATAGCGATTGATTTCCGTGTTGGAAGACACACTATAGTTAGTTAGGAGGATCATTCATATTCTCCATCATTCTTCAGGATTACAACAGATAAAACATTGGATCCATTCACATGGATTCACTTTAGTCAGAGAGGTTCTGAGACTCACCCTTGGTGCTTGGAGGGCGTGGGAGTTACAAAATTGATCCAGAGGGAGGCGTGGAGGCTCATGAGGGATACCATCGCATCAGACAACAACATATCTATGTATTCTTAGTGATGCACCATATTTCACTGTGCATGCAACATATTTTCCATCCAATAGCATATTTGGACTTGCTTGCAACAAATCCACACTTGCATGTAGCATATCCGGTATTTCCTTTACTTGCATGTAGCATATCTGGTATTTCCTTTACTTGCATGTAGAAGATCTATCCACAAGAGATTTTCCATTCATCAGTGACAACATTTACAGTGTAATTCCATTGCATGCAATGTATTATCAGTGCATACAACATATTTCTTCATGCATGCAATGTATTTTCCATCCAACAACATATTTGGACTTGCATGCAAAAAATCCACACTCGCATGCAACATATATGGCATTTTATTTACATGCATGTGTATTCCAATTTCCAAGTTAGATATAGACGTATAAAGATCAATCTGAAGATTTTTGAGAAGCTTAGCAGTGTTTTTATTATATTCCAGTATTCTTTTTATTGTAATTTTAGTCTTTACCATTAGTGTAATAAAGAACATTGTTCCAACAACAAAATTATTTTCATACAGTGAAAAAAAGATTAATACCCCAAACATGATGAGAATAAACTGAACTGGATCCTTGACACCGCTTTTAGAAACCCAAAGAAACTTCAGTCAAATAGCCAAA
>ML813481.1:79897-101307 GCA_009831015.1 Picea engelmannii | reverse complement strand
CTCTTGCTCCTACAGGGGCTAAGTCCCCAAATTCTTTAATGTTTCTTTGAATGTTTGTCTGACAATCAAATTGTTCTCGTTCTTGGTTGGCTAGACTTGTTTCGATAGTGGGGGATAGTCAAGACCTAGACAAAGCCCCATGTTATGTATAAAACCTCTTATTAAGCCTTAGATATTCAATTATTACATTTATAGTGTTATATTTTTATGTTGACTAGAACCCTTCAATGTACCCTTTCATTGTAATTGTACCCTTTGTCTCCCACACACACACACACACACCAATGAGACCTAGTCTTAGGATCATCTTATCACATCTTATATTGCATTATGAATTGGATATATTGTACAATGAGGTTTTCCACTCAAAGTGGATTGTATTCATTGAATTATTATCATTTTTAAGGTGTTGGATCATAACATTTGGTATCAGAGCATCGATCCTAGGTTTTTGCTGCTTCAAGTGAGTCATCTTGGAATTTTTTGCTATAAATTTTTTAATGGGCCGCTTTAGACAAAGAAATTTGGAAATTACTTAGAAGACATATCAAGGTAACTATGGTAAACATTTTAGGTTTTGGATCGTTATAATTTTAGAGATATAGCTTGTGGAAGATAGGGTTTTTGACTCATCCTGAATTCAGTTTTAAACACGTCATCTTGGGATTTTCACTATAATTGTTTTCTAGGAGGTTTCAAATAGTGAAATTTTGTGGAGACATAGGATACATCACCTAGTATAGGTGTCCAAAATTCATTTATGGTTCTCTATACTTTTGGATATAGAGTCCATGTAAGACAAGGCTTGTGACTAATCCTGAATTCAATTTTAAAAGAGTCATCTTGGAATTTTTGTTGTAACATTTTTTTCTATGATGTTTCCGAATCTAAAATTTCCATAATCCTGAGGAGACATAGAGAATTACATGTGATAATTTTTTCAGGTTTTGAATCATTATTATTTGTGAGATATATCTCGTGGAAGTTGGGGTTGTTTGCTAATCCCGAAATTAGTCTTAAATAAGACATTTTGGTATTTTGTTACAACTTTTTTATCAGTGAAGGTTCAGACTGTGAAATTTTTAGGAGTTTAAAAAGTCATATCAGAGTAATACAAGCCAAAATTTCATACTTAGAAGGATTCAAAGTTCAATGATATATAAATACAAAGGTCAACCATCCAATCATACTCCTAATTAAGGGTTTTAAAGGTATGTAACTTACAATTGGCATAATTTTTTATTGGAAGATCTATTTTTGGTGATTCAAAACTTGGGATAAAGAGGAAAAAGAGGATAGTTATCACTTTACCACATGGAAAAAGGTTCTACAAAAAATAATACAGGTACTCATAATCACAAACATGACTTCCGAATAAAATGAAGACTTTGAAAATAGGCTAACTCAATTAAAGAACCAAGTGGATGAAATGAATAGTGGTATGTTGAAACTAGTGGATTTATCACATTCCCAAGAATCCCTAAAAATGGAAATGGAAGATGATATGAAAAAAAAGATGGATGAAAATAGGAAAGAGATGGAAAAGAAGATGAATGCAAATAGTGCACATATGGAAAAATAAGATGGATGAAACTAGGTATCAAATGGAAAAGAAGATAAATGAAATGCAAAACTCCATGAATGAAAATAAGGAAGAAATTCAAAAATCCATGAATACCCTAGAAAACATTCTCTTATAGAGTATCCCTAACAAGGATATGGAGATCCAAGGAAATCATGAAAATAAGGAGAACAATGGTGTTGAGATTCAATCACATATGGGAGTATTTTATCACATTTGGAGAGAACAGATGATAAATATCAAAGTTAGGATCATTCATTATTCCAATATTGACATCATCAAGGCTTCATGTCAGCACCAAGGAACCACTTCATTCCAAAGATCGATATGAGGAAGTTTGATGGTAAATATCCTACAACATGGATATTTCAAATGGAGTAATTTTTTGATATACACCAAACACCAAGATTACAAAAGGTACCTATTGCGTCCTTGTATTTATAAAATGACCAATTTGTGTGGTATCAATGGCTTTGTGAAAGAAAAAAGAATTATATTTTCTCTTGATCCATTTTTACAGATGAATTGATATGGGGATATTAAGAGCAATGCATTATTTAGTCAATTGATAAATATTCGGCAAAAGGTCCAATTATAGAGCACATTCAACAATTCCAAAAGCTTGGTCTTAGGGTAAATAATATTCCTAAGAATAATTTGTTAGATCTCTTTATGGGAACTTTAAAGGAGAACATTCAACATGAGGTGTGTCTCCTTGAACCTAAATCCCTAGAGAAAGCTTTTAGTATGGAAAGGAAAGTGGAAAACAAAAATATGGCTACTAGAAGGGTGTCCATTGATAACTATAAAGAGCACCATGTTCCCTCTCCTAAAACGATAAGGTTGACACCTCAACAAATGGATGAAAGAAGAGAAAAGGGAGTATGTTTCAATTGTGACGACAAGTACAATAAAGGGCATAAATGCAGTGAGAAGAAAGTATTCTACATTGATTGCAAAGAGGAAGAAGATCAAGAATTAGAACCATCACAAGAGATATATCTAGAAGAGATTACTCCAATGATATATTGTCATGCATTGGTCAGAATCAGTACTCCACAAACCCTCAAGATACAAGGATACATCAAAAATAAAAAGGTAATGATATTGATTCATTCTGGTAGTAGCCATAACTTTATCAATTACAAATTAGTAAAATATATCGATTGCTTTGTATATCCCACACCAAAGTTTCAAGTAATGATTGTAGATAGAGGTACCATAAATTGTTCTGGGAAATGCCATAGTATTAATCTCAACATGGGGGAGTATTTTTTGGATATTCCCATGATTTCCATCCAAATGGGTGATGATGTTGTATTAGGGGTCCAATGGTTACAATCATTGGGAACAATGGCCCTTAATTTTCAATATCTTTTCATGAGATTTTCCTCAGATAACAAGGAAATTGAGCTTAGAGGTATCAAAGGGAAACCCTCTAAGGTGATAATCTCTAATAGCATGAAATTTTTTCTCAAAAAGGGACACTGGGGTGTAATTGCACAGTTGTTCTCACTTGATGTTCAAACATCTATATCCTTTGCTCCATTAGATCTCCAAATAGTTATCAACAATCAATCCAAGGTATTTGGTGAAATTCCTAAGGGTCTTCCACCTGCTCGAGATCATGACCATGCTACTCATTTTCAACTACAAATTGTACCACCTAACATTAGGCCTTACTAGTATCCATGCACATAAGAGTGATATTGAGCATATGATCCAAGGAATGTTAGAGGCAAGTGTCATTCAACCTAGCCAAAGTATTTCTCTTCACCAGTGGTGATGGTTTCAAAAAAGGATGGTTCATGGTGTGTGTGTCCAAATTATAGACAACTCAACAAATGACCATCAAAGATAAGTTTCCTATTCTTGTCATTGATGAATTATTAGATGAATTGCATGGATCAAAATTATTTACTAATTTGGGTTTTCATTCGGGATATCATCAAATACAAATGAGGTAGGAAGACATTCCCAAAACAACTTTTAGAAAACATGAAGGTCATTATGAGTTTTTGGTTATGCCATTTGGACTTACTAATGCACCTTCAACATTTCAAATCTTGATGAAATATGTTTTCAAGCCCTTCCTTAGAAAATTTTTGTTAGTATCTTTTGATGACATACTAATCTACAACAAATCTTGGGAAGAGCATGTACAACATGTTGACAAAGTATTAAAACTATTGGAACAATAAAAACTTTATGCAAAGCCTTCCAAGTGTTCATTTAGGGTTTAAGAAGTGGAATAGATGGGTCATATTGTATCTCATGAAGGTGTAAAAGTGGACCCTAACAAAATTAAATCTATGAGGAAATGGAAAATTCCCAAAACCTTGAAGAAAATTAGAGGATTCTTAGGATTGATAGGTTATTACTGCAATTTTTTCAAGAACTATGGTCAAATAGCAGAACCTCTAACAACATTATTAAAGAAGCAACAACCAAGTATTTTGAAAAACTTAAGGAGGCCATGTGTACAATTCTCGTCCTGGCCACGACTAACTTTGCAAAAACATTTATTGTGGAGTGTGATGCCTCGACCCATGGAATTGGTGCAATTTTTATGCAAGGAGGAAGGCCCCTTTCCTTTGCAAGAAGACAAATTAAAGGAAAAAACTTGCGCAAATCCATTTATGAAAAATAAATGTTGGCCATACTACATGTAGTTCAGAAATGACGCCCTTACCTAATAGGAAGACACTTCAAAGTAAAAATAGATCATGATAGTTTGAAGTACTTGGAGAAAATATTATCTTCAGAAGAGAAACAAAAATGGGTTATAAACATGCTATGTTATAACTTTGAAATTATCTATGTGTTATCACTCCAGGAAACTCTCCTAGGCTGTGAGTCAGAGATGCCTGGTAACTTAATCTTTTTGGAAACTATTTTCTGAATAATAGGTGTGGGTTTGGATCAAGATGAATATCTTAACCTCTGGATTGTATTCTCAAGACAGTCTTAACTATATTCATGCAACACAAGGCCTTCAAGAGCTATTGTCAAATAGGTTTGTATAACAAATGGATAAGAAAACTAATCAGTTAACCAAAACATACATAAACCATATATATGATGGGTCAACAAGCTAGCCAAAGATGCTTGTGATTCTTGCTTAACAATCAAAATTAAGATGAAAGTTACCATAGGATCATTAAACAGAGACAAAAGAACGAATTCCACTCATAAGCATAGAAAAAGATGAAAGAAGGTCTGACAGTAACAAATGAAAGAAGTTTGCAGGCTGATATATTAAAGAAAGTGTCTTTCATACAAAACAGTAGAATGTAGAACTCAAAATCGAACCATTTGGTGCTCCAAATGTCTTTGGCTTTATAGCCTTACAAGATGAAATCTAGATCCTTGAAAGATGGATCAGATTTTCTAAAAATAGTCAAATCAAAATAGATACAATAAGTGTAGGATGAGATCCTATAAAAATGGATATAGAATACTAAAAATGGAAAGTCAAAACAAAATAGGAAAATATCCTATCTAAGGAATCAAACTCTATCTTGATAGCCTTCATATCCTCCAAACTCTTTGACAGATGTAGAAAACCTTCCAAGGCTGATGAATCTTCATAGGAAATTTGAATTTGCCACCTTTGGCAAAAAATACAGTTTTTTGCTCATGAACTAGGTCACCATTTTCACTTTTTCACCTTCTTAAACATTAAATACATCAAGATAAAACCTTAAATCTGATAAATCTGATGTATTTAATTATTATGCATCTTTAGAAACCAACGTTGAAAGATTTGGTTGAGAAAAAGTCAGATCTGGGCAAAAATATGACCCTGCTGCCATGTAACAGGTTTCGGTGGTTAAGAGATACAAATATGGGCCTGTTAACCACTGAAACCTGTAACTTTATGAAAATGTTTAAAATCTTCAAAATGTATTACCTGGCTTTGTTGTTATATTCACCCTTTTGTTATCTCTGAAGTTGGATCAAATCCTTGGTCAAGATCCTGCTTTGCAACCATTGTTTCAACTTGGTTCTAGGTGCTCATCATTTTTCAAATCAACATGACCACCTAACACCAATGCATTTTTGTTCTGAAACATTTGTCTGGGAAACAAACTATGGGATCCATTCTGTATTCAGGTTTATTGAAGCAAGAAGAAATATCCTCTACCCTATACTGAAAATTTCCAGTGCGTTTTTTATCGCTAACATTACGAAAAAAGGAAAACATAATGTTGTGGCAGACGCCCTTTGAAGGAGAGAAGAAGAAACCGAAGGTTCACTATGTGCAATTTCTATTTCACAATCTAATTGGGTGGAAGAATCAAGGATAGAATGTAAGAAAGATCAAGAGGTATGCAATATCATTCAAAAAATACAAGAGGACCTAGTTCATTAGATAATTTTGTATGGAATATTGATTTTCTATGGTATCATGATCCCCTATATTTATGTAAGAACTCCCAACTCAAATATAAGGTCCTTATGGAATTGGCCACTTCTCCTATAGGAAGACATTCAAGATTCCTGAAAACATATCACAAGATCAAGAAGGATTTTTTTTGGGAGAGACAATCAAGATGCCAAGTCTCCTACAACCATTAGATATGCCAAGTCAATGTTGGGAATAAGTTTCAATGTATTTTATTACAATTTACCCAAATCGAAAGGAAATACTATCATCATGGTAGTAGTGGATTGACTGACAAAGTATGCACATTTTCTCTCTCTTTTTCATCATTTTAAAGCAAGTACAATAGCCACAACATTCATATAAATAGTTCAAAAGTTACATGGAGTCCCGTCTATTATTGTAAGCGACAAAGATCCAATTTTCACTGAAATTTTTTGGAATGAATTATTTTCTTGTTTGGATACTCAATTGGCTCACAACTCATCTTACCATCCTCAACCTGACGGGAAAACTAAGATTGTGAATAAATTTCTGGAAGGATATCTCCATTGCTTTTCATCTAATAAACAAACACAATGGGTAAAGTGGTTTTCCTTGGTGGAATGGTGGTACAACACATCCTTCCATATTTCATCAAAAATGTCTTCATTTATGTCACTTCATGGATATCATCCTCCATCCATTAGAACACCCATGAAATGGAATACAAAGTTTCAAGTAGTGGAGGACCACATAGGGAACCAACAAGAGGTTCTCAAACTATTGAAGGACAACTTGGTTATGTCACAAAATAGGATGAAACAAAAATCAAACCAACATCACAGAGAAAGGGAATTTGAAGTGGGGGATTGGGTATTTCTAAGGCTACAACCATATAAACAGATGTCCCTAAAGAAAAAAAAGAAGGAAAATAAATTAGCACCCAAACATTATGGCCCCTATAAGGTTTTGCAAAGGATTGGAAGTATGGCTTACAAATTGGAGTTACCTCCACCTTCACGTGTAGATCCAGTCTTCCATGTTTCTTTCTTAAAGAAGGTAATTGACAACAAGATCCCAGGCCAAACTATTTTACCATGTATTAATGAAGAAGGGAAAATCATACTAGAACCAAAAACGATCCTTGAAACAAGGATTAAGCAGCTACAAAATTGATCAATTACAAAGTGCGTCATCAAATGGAAGAGGTAACATGGGAAGATGAGTCCTTCATGCAGAAACACCTATGGTTAGTCAAGCGTCGAGGACAACACTTGTTTGAATGGGAGGGGCGTGTTAAGACCTAGACAAAGACCCATGTTGTGTATAAAACCCTTTATTAAGATATAGATATATATATATATTGAATTATTACATTATAGTGTTATATTTGTATGTCGGCTAGAACCCTTCATTGTACCCTTTCATTATAATTGTACATGTTAGCACTATTTTTTGCATCATGGTTTGCGCTCCTTTCAAATCGATGCTCAGTCGTTTCCTCTATTTGGTTAACAAAATGATATTTATTTTTTAAGGCTTCAAATTCATGTAGCACATTTTATATGTTAAAAGTTACAAAGCACTACCAAAATATTGATATTCCTGTAGCACTACAAAGCAAAGTTTTAAGAGATGGATCTACCGAAATGTGTTGAAAAGCTTATTGGGTTTTTCTTATTAAGTTTCATTATTAATGGGCCTAATATCTTATTCATAAATCCATTCTCTAATTTAATTGCATATATATCCTTAATCATTTCGGGATCGAGAGATTTTGGGGAATATTATTTGGTTTTGCAAAAAGTTTTGGTGACTTGGTCATCGAGAACACAGTCACATATCAACACTCACAACACCAGACATTAGGCAGTGCGCACATACCAAATTCCAAGGGAGAGCCCATGATGGAGCATAAAGTGCACAAAGCGTCGAGAGTGTCTTGAAACACTTGTATATAAAAATTCATGAAATACATTTGTTTCTATACATATGGGATAGGCCACTGCACCAACAAAATAAGATCTTCAGAATCAAACTCGAGCGCCTAGTCCAAATTGTCAAGCAGAGAATGCTATGAGGAGCTCCCAGGTGTTAAATTCACTTTGCATATGGTTTCAAAACATCGGAAGAAAATGCACAAGTGACCAGACAAAATTTATTTAGATGCAAATGCCTGAGGTTCAAGGTCTTCCTTTTTCTTCTTGTTGTCAAGTAAGACATTAGTAGGATCACTTGGTAAACATAAAAATTTCCTCTGCATACAAACATAAGATGGTTTTTTGGAAACCACCATTGCTTCTAGCAAAGTCATCAAAGGGTTAAATGTTAACACCAAAGGAAGATCGAGATTTTACTAAGGAATGCAAAGAGTTTTTATCTACTCATTCTATTTCGTTTTTTCCAGCTACTTGGGATTTGGTAGAGTCTGGTGAGTCCTTCATTACTTTTTTCATCAATGGTTTTGATCTTGTTTCTACATTCTCAACTACTTCTGTTGATTATCTGAGTGCATAAATGTCAAGAAAAATGCCAACAAAATAGCAAAATGGACAGCTCAAGATATTCTTGTAAGTGTAGATGTTATGAGGTTGGGTTATTTTATTTTGAATTCACCCTCATAATCACTTCAACCATATTATTTTGAGTATTCAGGGATACAAGCCCAAGTAATTTTCTATGCAGATTAATTTGAACACTTACAGTGTGTGGGGTATTGTGAAATCGATTATCAATCTCTGTCTAAAATTGAATAAAGAAAAACATGCATTTGTGAGAATATATGAGGTTCTTGTTGATGCATTCAAGAATTATTATGTGGAGAAGGAGATCACTAGTGCTGGTGAAAAATAGACTCGAGCATGGCCTGGTCCATTATGAAAGGAACTCTTTCATGGGTTTATAGCTCCCGTTTCATTCCTAGAAATTATCGCCTCAACAATTGTTCTTTACAAAGAATCTGCAAGTATCTTTGGATAATGGAAAGAATGCTTAACAACATTTTGGAATTACTGGTAAAGTTAGTGGAACAATTAATGAGCACTTCCAGGAGAAAACGGTATCTCAAAATAGGGTAAGATCATTTCCATATTTTTGGTTAGTCATTGACTAATTATGATCAGGAAACAGTTAAGAATCTTTTGGTAGTCAACAATCACCTCCAAATTTATGGAAATGGTGGAATATATGTTCCAGATTTTGAGGACAAGAATCTTGAATTATTGAGGTGGCAGGGCACCTTGCAAACAAAGGATCATCAATCAAATAAAATCAGATTTATAGGCAGAGGATGTTGCTCCAACATTCCATATTATTTGCAACAACTATTCTATTTTAGTTATTGTTAGACTTTTGATTCCTAAAAAATAGGTAACAATTTGAAGATTGTTTGGGCTATTTAGTTTAATAATTGGAATGTAACTAAGGGGGGTTGGTTTTCAGTGGTGTGCATAACAAAGACTTTGTTTCTGATTGTAAAGTCTAGGACTCATTTCATTTTACACTCAATGCTAAAGTCTATCTGATGAGCAGACTCTGTCCTCTGCTCTCTTATTCTTCCTTTTCTTATTTCAAAAACATGTTATTTCTGTAAAGCATTGAATATATCTTGTTATGTTGGTAAGACAATGAAGATTTTACAGATTGCTTGCTCATTATAGGACTTGTTTTTTAGTATATTATTCATTGTTTCTGAATGATATTTAGGATCAAGAATCTTCCTATGTGAGTGAACAAATTGGGAACTTGCATATTTCTTTCCTCTATGATCTTATTTGGATTATCAGATTGACTACCATTGACTAAGTAAATGTGATAGGAACTTATTTTGGTGATTAGAGATTGATGTTTTCCTTCTTCATCCACTACTGGAACCCCAAACCAATTTCAAAACCCAAAACATACTTATAATCATAAACCATTTCAATAAATGAGGTGCCCTAGCTTTCCCTTAGTAGTCAAGTGCAACTTTAGGGACTAAAATCTTATGTCGTCGTTGTCGGGGATGGAGGAACGAAGAATTTATCCTTGGGAGAACGACAACAATCAGTTCTATCTCTTGATGGTGAACATGAGTTGGACACTTTTTCTGATTGGATCATTAACTTGGCGACTCCATGAAGGAAGAATCCATTGGCGACTCCACTGATCCAGGATGTCAAAGGCTATGGAAGCTATTTTGGCGTGGAGTTTTGCACCATTTAATTTTTTTGTTATTGTTGGTTTTCCTAATGATGTTTCCACTATAGATATATGGGGATATTTCCTTCCACAATTCAAAGAAAAGGATGAGGACAATCTAACACTTCATGTGATCAAATTTCATCAATGCATGGATCAGTTGAATATACATCATGAGGATGTATTGATGAAAATGTTTGTAACATCCTGCTCTGGCGCACTGAGCGAACTTATTCTTTGAGGACACTTGCTCGCAAGTGATCCGGATTATTATGCTATTAAAACATTTGACTTTGATTATGATGCGTTATGGGTAGATGACATGTTGTTTTACTACATTGACATAGACATGTGCTATTGACTCAGTTTTACTGAGTGTGCAGGGTTTTGGACCTTGAGGATGCAGAGGCATCGATGGAACCCCTTGGACTTCGGATCGAGTCAGGGAGTGTGCCATTGGGGTTTGATTGTTTTACTGTGATATTAGTGCATCTGACTAGATGATATGATATATATATGTTCTGACATGATTTGTTGATGATGCAGGCTGACGATAGCTTGCCGACCAGACTCACATAGGGAGTAAAGGGGTCACACACGACTACCAGAGATGTGAGGGAGAGGTGTGGACAGTAGCCCTGCCATAGCCTACTAGCACTCCCACCATGGCTCGAACTGTAGGTTAACAATTACCTAGTTCGAGAGGACCCACAATGCCATGAGGGAAGACTGCGACAGTCGCTCATGATGATTCTAAGCGGTGCACAATAAGGTGGGGACTTATTCCTTAGAATCCCTTAGTCTCCCACAAGTTCACCTGGCGGAGTGTTGACTCTAGGGGTTATTGATGTCTACCAATCAGTCAAGAGGCGAGTGGCACCCTTGGAGCACGCAGTGCGTCTTGAAGGGCACGTCGTGCAAGGGAACAGATGAGGCGAGTGGCACCCTTGGAGCACCTAGTGCGTCCTGAAGGGCACGTTGCATTGATGATGATAGAGGGATGAACCTAGATGGCCCTAAGACAAATAACAGGTTAAGAAATTTTAAAACAATTTCCCTAATTAAATGTCACCGAGTACACAATCTAAGTTCTAAGTCTAAAATTTCACTAGGGGTAAAGTTTTGTCTACCTTTAAAAAAATATATAATAAAAATATAATAAAATAAATAAATAAAATAATAAAATAATAAAATTTAAAATAAAAACCACTTAAGTAATAATTATGGTCTTCATAAAATTTTGTAACATGAAGGGAGTAAGAAATTAAATTATTCATAAGAAATAAAATCTGTGGATATAAAAAGTAAAGAGGGAATTAATTATTTTATCATTTGATAATTTAAAAATATAAATATATATATATATATATATATATATATATATATATATATATATATATACTAAATTAATGATAAAAGGGAAAATGGGTTATATTCCACACCTGCCTTTTTGAGTTCTAAGTAAAAGGGGAAAGAGGGAAAATAAAAAAAATAGAAAACTAGGGAAAGGAGGTAACATAAAAAGGAAAAAGGGGAACTTAAGGGAAAAAGCGGGAAGTCAACTTAGTAAAGAATCCACATTTAAGATCTTTCTAATTTTAAACTGAATTAGCAATTTCATAATAGGGAAAGCCTTTAAAACCTGTAAGGGAATCTAGGGACACCTAGGAGTGATTCTAGGAGTAATTCTAGGTGGATGAGGGAAATAAAGATAATTACTTAATTAAAGAAATTAATTTATGGAGGAATGTAGGGGATGGGGGACACTTGTACGGAGAGGAAATTTTAGGAATTTATTTCTAAAACTTTAATTAAATGAGATTTTAGGAAAGAAAGGAAGTTCGAAACTCTATAAAATGAAGGAAGGAGAAGGAGAAAGGATCATCTTCTGTTTGCGTAACGTTACGCTGCAAAAATATTGACTTGACTGATTTACTTGTGGGAGTTGGGTTACCTAGCTCGTAGAGGAGTGGTAGATCGGCCTTGCGAGGTGCGCTGGGAGCTAAACTAAACCTTTGGATAGTGTGTGTGGCCCCTTTGCATCTCAGGGGGCTAAGGGGGAAGAAGAGTACCCCTAGCATTGGCTGGGAGGTACCGGTGAGGTCTCGACGGTCAGCGAACGGGAGTTGCACGGAGTGCGGGACGACATTCGAAGCGGGCGATCAAGCAACAGTACGCCATTTTTATTTGTAGAGTAAAATGCATTAGGACTTAGGCTTGGATCTGCATGTTGATTTGTAAATCAATTGGATGTTTAGATTGATAGCGGACCCCTTTTTATTAGCCTAGCTGATTGTCTAGATGATTGATTTCCCAAGCCCTTCGTCCCTGCATGACTCGACAACCCTGTGGTTGACTGTGACCCTTGTGATTGATTTGATTTTCGTCCCTAGAACGCCAGTCCTCGCCTGAGTAGTCGGCCAGGAGATTGATCTATGGTCGTCGCCTTAGCGTTAAAATACTTATGGATCTCAACGCCCTGCTTTTCTGTGCGAGGATGGTGAAGCAAAGGACGAACTCATCCATATACCTCTGTTATTGTCCTTGGTCGATTGTTGTTGCGCCCTCTTGGGATTTAGCTTGTTCATTGCTGCATTCTTCTACGGTTTCTCCTTTTCACCCTGGAGTCATCGCCTACACTCTTCTTGGCCGAATGGTTATAGATATGGGCTATGGTAGCTTGAAACCCATCCATGCATTTTAATGGATGAGAGTTCGATTTCGTTTGTCAATGACTAGTAATGAGCCGAGTTTTCATTTAGTTTTTGTTTATTATTTTTAAAAACTGTCGATAAAATCCTTGATTTAGCATTACGTGTGATCCTTCTGTTTAGATCCTTGAGTTCTCTCGCCTCTGTCTGCGTTATATTGCTGGTTATTGGCTCTGTGTTTTAAAGGGTTGAAGGCATTTTATTTACTTAAATATGGCTTTGCCCTTTTACATTTAATTTGACTGTGATTCCTTATATTAATGGCCTTGGGGTTTGTGTCCTGCATTTCCTTTACTGTTGTGTGTCTTAACTGAGCAATGTAATTTAGGAATATTGTTAACTTAGAAATATTTTACTCCAGCATGTTTTTTTTTTACCTGAGTTCTTTATAGTAAACACCTGTGTTTTCTTTTAATTGTCGGACAGGGTTAATGATCCTGCCTTACTCGTCATTTTTCGGTTAGTGTTTGATCTTTGGGCCCTTGATTATGCACCTCCCTTGCTCTGCGCTCGTAACCTTGGCCTACATTTTTTTCGCTGCCAACCAATGTGTCTCCTGGGGCATTTTCGTTTCTGCACAAAACAAAAAACGATTCCTCTTTAATATGGTGCCTTCGAACTAAAGGACCCAAACCATTTACCTTCCTCGTGCTCTCCACCTTCCTTTGCATGTACGAGTCTTTTGTTGTTGTTGTTCCCTTACTTACTGGTGTAAATTCACGTCCACATTCACTGTGTGAGGGTAGTCGCTGCCAGTCTCCTTTTCCCAACCTTGATTCGCTCCTTCTGAATTCGGTTGTGCAGACCTGTGTTCTCAGAAGCGTTTAGCCATGCGCCCAGTAGACCCATCACACCTAAATTTAATGATCTCTGTCGAGATCTTAGGCGTTCTGTCTTTGCTTTTGTGTTAGCGAATTTCAGCGACACCTTATCCTTTTCAGTGTAATGTGTGGAAACTAGTACCTTCGTGTTTCCTAGCAACACGTTCAAATTTTGTTCCTGGCAACGATGCCCGTCCTCCTTAAAATTTTAGTTGATTTCTGGAATGTTAGCTGCACATTATAACTATTGATGTTTTATGCAATTTTAGATAAGAAACACAAATCTATTCCTTCAATGCAAACTCAGGAGCAACTTTCTAAATAAAAAGGATTATGTTCCTTAATTACAAAAATTAGTAACTTTACTCCTTGATAAATGAGCTGAACATTTTCTTATTTTATGCCAAAATTGTGCCCCCAAGTAGTGTAAACGAATGGAGCCCGTGCCCTTGAAAAAGGGGAAAATATAAAATAATTATAAAACTTTAAATTTTCTTGCAACTATACTCACTCCCAGTGCAATTACTGTCCCTACTTGCACTTGTCGCAATGTATGTTGCAGTGCCTTGTTAATGTTGGTAAATGCGTCAATGGAATTGGTACGTGTTAATGTAGTTAGACTAATGCAGGAATGTATTGAGTTAATATTGTCTCCATGATGTTTCCTGCCATGACGTAGTTAGTATTGTTAGTGGTATATTAATTGATAGGTCGTTTATTATTTAATGCCATGTTATTAAATGCCTTGGCAATTTGCTGTGTGATAAGGGATTTTATTATTGCTTCATGGTTTATTTTAAATGGTAGCCTTCTAGTTTGAAATGGATGCTATTGTCATCAAGATTAATGGCTAATTAGAAGGAGTGTTGGATTAAAGATAAGTTGCATATTTCACCTTGCTAGACTAGTTGCATTTAATGTCCATTTGCTTAATAGCTCATTTATAATTTTAGTCAAGCTAGTTAGCCTACAATTTACGTTACTTATATTTTTAACCATGTCGATGTTCAGACTGGCTTATTGGATTCTATTTAATGTTGATTTAGATGGTGCCTTAAGACAATGTGGATGCAATATTGATGGTTTTAGTTTCTTGCTTCTTGCGCAATGGATTGTATGTCGTGAATGATAGTCATATATGTTGGGTTTCTTACGCATCGGGATTTATGTAGTATATGGTGGCTCTAGAAAATTAGTTTTGTTCATCTAGTTTATTTTTGGTTGATGACCTTAAACTTATTTATTTCTTGCGCACCTGAAAATTAAGGTTTTGCATGACGTATTTCATAATGTTAGATTTTACTTCTTGCTCGCAAGGAAATGTCAATGTAATGTATGGTAGACAATTATTTACTTCTTCCGTCATCATGAAATTTATTGTAACAATTCCGAGTGTAAGAGTGTTTAATGTGCGACCTTATATATATAACATAGTTTTCATTTTGAGCATAAATAAAGTGTTTCAATGTCTACCTTATGCAAAATACTTTAAAGGGCTGACCTTAAATATTCTTGAAAGATTTATAGAAATGATTATTGTGGAGTGAAGTGTCCTGGATGATCTTGATGTTGTCTTTTAGCTTGTCGGCTTGGAATTGTACTATTGGGGTGGGATGTAGACACCTCCATGTTCCTCAGAACAGTCGCCAACCATGAGACCTTAAATGGTCAAAATCAATGAGAACCTGGGCTTGAGCGTTGCTTATGTGTCCTGGAGGTCCTAACTATTGCAGGGTAGGACGGGCGGGTAGTCATTCATAATCTTGTTAGGTCATTATGTTGTTGTTGCGTGAGTTGCTTGCGTGGTGTTCGTCATCATGTTGCGTTGTTGAGTAATTTCATGTTTACGTTGCTACACACACATCAAAAAAAAAAAATTGCACTTGTTATGTGAGGCTTGATGTCGTGACGAATGAGAGGTTCATCACATATGGTATCAGAGTGGGTTCAACCCATGACTTAGGATCGCTACAACTTTCATTGATACGATCGATTATACTGTTGTTGATCGAGTTGACTTGTGTGCATGCAGAAAATCATGGTTAGAGGATGCTGCAGAGGTAGACGATGGGGTGCTAAAGGAGGAGGCGCGACACCTCCAGTAGCATCCACACCTGAGGGGTCTAACCCCTTGGGAGATGAGCAAGTTCTCGGACAGGAGCATATAGTAGTTGGCAATGTGCTCGGAATGATGAGATCTTTTCAGTGCATGTCCGAGGAACTGATCATCCATTTGGACAGAGATGAGGCCAGGGCACCGACACCCTCTGAGGTTCCATCGTGCGCTTCGATCAGTACTGGTAGCATTCACTGTGAACTCGAGAAGGTCAAATTTCCCGAATTCTGTGGTGCCCCGGACGGTGCAACAGCCGAGGCATGGTTGGAGAACATGGCGATGTGCTTCACACTTCGCGATTACACCTCCAACATGAAGGTCCGCATGGTAGTCTTTCAACTGAAGGGGAGCGCTCTTCTATGGTGGAAGACACTCCTACAACAACTGAACATGGTTGTCGAAGACATGTCATGGGAACTGTTCGAGGAACAGTTCTGAGAGAGGTACCTTTTAGAATAATTCATTGAGAGTCATCTCAATGAGTTCAACAGCTTACGACAGGGAGGTCGAACGGTGCCCGAGTACGAGGCCCATTTTATGGAGCTGCTCCAGTATGCTCCGCACCTTAACACTGAGAAACTTAAGGTCAACAGGTTTGTGTTTGGCCTTAATGGAAACCTACGTGCAAAGGTTAGGATTTTGATGCCTGAAACCTTGCATGATGCCATCTAGAAGGCCCTCATAGCGGAGGAGGAGCTTATCAGCGGGGGTCAGACCAAGACTCCAGCGAGACCAGCAGGGAAAGTTTCATCTAGAGCACAACATCATCAGACACCAACCAGACATACGTCGGGATATCGTGGCTTCCAGAGGGGATTCGCTTTCACTACACCCTGATGACTGACACCTCAGCAGCGGACACCATATCGGGGACCACGACATCAACAACAACGTCACCCGTAGCAACAACAGTTTAGGCTTGTTCAACAGAAAAGACCAAGATTCCAGGCTGGAGGGCCGTCATCTTCTACTTCGGGTACCAGGACTACTGGGCCAAAGAAGGGGTGTTGGACGTGTGGGGAGCCACACTACCAGCGCAATTGCCCTGTGGAGAGGACTAGAGCGTCCGGATCAGCTGGACCCACTACAGTGGGAGATATGGGCAAGGCCCATCAGATTCATGCAATGATGAATAACCGTCAGGTAGAGCATCAGTCAACTGTGCTCGAGACGACAGGTACCGTCGCTGACCAGACCCTTAGTATTTTGATAGATCCTGGTGCTACAAAGAGTTTCATTTCTGGTGCAGCGCTAAAAAGGATTAAAGTAAAGGCAGTCGAACAGGACAATTTTAGCTTCGTGGAGATGGCTTCGAGAGCCAAACAGAAGGTTGGAGGAAATGTTACGGGCTGTATCCTTAACCTTGGAGAGTTTATCACGAGGGCCAACCTGTACGTCATGATCCTAGGATCTTATGATGTCATGATTGGTATGGATTGGTTGGAATTGCATGAGGCAATACTCAACTGTAAGACAAAACGATTGAGCTTGGTCAATGACGAGGGAAAAAGACGTGTGATTGTAGGATGGAACCAGGGAGTTTCCCTGAGGTTCATCTCTTCATTGCAACTTCTAAAGATCATGCGCCAGGGGTGCAAGCTTTATGCGATCCTTGCGTTAAACAAGAAGGGGGTAGCGGAAGGTCTATAACACCTAGAATGCCTTCCAGTGGTGAAAGAGTTTGCGGACGTATTTCCAGAGGAGTTACCTGGGATGTCATCAGATAGGGAGTTGGAGTTTCCCATAGACCTGAAACTGGGGACTGAACCGATAGAAAGAACGCCTTATCGGATGTCGACCCTGGAGTTACAAGAGTTGAAAATGAAACTGAAGGAGTTATTAGACCTGGGACTAATACGTCCTAGTGTGTCACCGTGGGGTGCACCTGTTATTTTCATATAAAAGAAGGATGGATCGTGGAGGCTTTTTATTGACTACCGTCAACTGAACAAGGCTATGATCAAGAATCAATATCCATTTCCAAGAATTGATGATCTGTTCGATCAAATGAAGGGTGCGATGGTGTTCCCCAAGATCGATTTGCGATCAGGGTATCACCAGTTGCGGATCACAGAGGATGATGTCCCTAAGACCACCTTTAAGACGAGGTTTGGACATTACGAGTTTACTGTTTTACCATTTGGATTGAAAAACGCCCCAGGGGTATTTACGAGTCTGATGAATGGGGTGTTCCGCAAGTACTTGGACAAGTTCGTCCAAGTATTCATTGACGATATTTTGATTTACTCTCGGACGACGGAGGAGCATGATGAGCACTTGCGCTTGGTACTACAGTGTCTACGAGAGCACAAATTGTATGGGAAGTTGTCCAAATTCTCTTTTTACCAATCGAAGATTCACTACTTGGGGCATGTCATCTCCGGTGAAGGCATCATCGTGGATCCAACAAAGGTCAAGGCTATTATGGAATGGCCTGCACCGACGAATGTCCTGGAAGTACGTAGCTTCATGGGTTTAGCAGGGTACTATAAACGGTTCGTCGAGGGATTTTCAAAGATAGCAAATCCGATCACAGAGTTGCAGAAGAAGAAAAAGAAGTTTGTTTGGACCGAGAAATGCATGGAAGTGTTTTGGAGGCTCAAGGAATTGTTGACAACCGCGTCGATACTAAATGTCCTGGATATGGACGCAGATTTCTTGGTATCCACTGACGCATCCAAGGAAGTCTTAGGTAGAGTCTTGATGCAAGATGGACGAGTGATTGCTTACATTTCAAGGAAACTTAGAAGGCATGAGGAGAACTACGCGACGCATGACTTGGAGTCATTAGCCATCATATATGCCTTGAAGGTTTGGAGACACTACCTTGTTGGATGAAAATTTGAACTAAAGATTGATCATTGTGGACTAAAACACATATTTACGCAAAGTGACATGAACACGCGATAACAACGTTGGTCGAAATTGCTTAGAGAGTACAACTTCGAGATTAATTACATAAAAAGAACAGTGAACCGTGTGGCAGATGGATTGAGTCGGAGACCACACATATTTTCGGTGTTCCCTCTTCAGACGAATCTACGTGAAAAGATTCTAACTTTACAGCGTGACGATGACTGGTACAAAGAGGTTGAGGGTTTTATCAGACCAAACACAATGATGGTACCATGATTTGAAGGATTTTCGTTTGATAGTGACAGATTATTGAGGTTTAAAAATCGGATCTATGTACCGCCAAATGACGAGTTGAGGATGTTGATCCTGAGCGAGGCTCATAGAGCAGTTTACATGGCTCATCTGGGAGTTATGAAGATGACGAAAGCCCTTAAATCCTTATTCTTCTGGAAGGGAATGAAGGCCGACATAGTCAACTATGTGGCCAGATTTCTAGAATGTCAGTAGGTAAAGGCTGAACATAGACACCCAATAGGATTACTACAACCACATGCCATTCCAGAATCGAAATGGGAGGTTATTTTGATGGATTTTATTGTTGGATTGCCACTGATGGCAAGGAGACATGACTCGATTTTCGTAGTAGTAGACACTCTGATGAAGAGTGCTCACTTTATTCTTGTGCATACGACGTATCAGACACCTGACATAGCTAGAGTTTTCATCAATGAGATTGGGAGGCTTCATGGCGTACCTAAGAGGATTATATCCGATTGAGGATCGGTGTTTACTGGACAATTTTGGACGAGTTTCCAAGAGGTCTTGGGAACCCAACTTAACTTTAGTACTGCGCATCACCTGGAGACTGACGGGCAGACCAAACGAACGAACCATACCTTGGAGGACATGTTGCGCATGTACGTGATGGACCAACAAAAGCGTTGGGAAGAATTCTTGCCTCTAGTAGAGTTCGCTTACAACAACAGTTACTAAAGAACCATTAAAATGGTGCCTTTCGAATTTATTTATGGGCGATCATGTCGGATTCCTTTGAGTTGGGATCGGCTTGAGGATAGGGTCCTGGTGGGACCAGAAGCGATCCAAGAAATGGAAGAGTAAATGTAAACAATAAGACAAAGGATTAAATAAGCGCAGGATCAATAGAAGAGTTATGCCGATGCACACCGTGTCGACCGTAGTTACAAGGTCAATGATTGAGTCTTCTTGCGGGTTAAACGGCATAAGAGTTCTATCAATTTTGGGAAGGGAGCTAAACTCTCTCCTAGGTTCGTGGGCCCTTTCGAGATTTTGGAGAGAAAGGGGCCTGTGGACTATCGACTAGCCTTGCCTGATTCTTTGAGGCGTATGCATGATGTTTTTCATGTATCTGTTTTGAGACATTATATTAATGATCCTACACATGTTATTAACATGAGTTCCTTGCAGGTATCGAATGAGGGGGCGCTCATGGCTGAGACGGTCCGCATCTTGGATCATCGTGTTTGACAGCTACGACGTCAAACGGTAGATCAGGTCAAGGTCCAGTGGGACAATTATAGTCCACACTGGACAACCTGGGAGGACGCATATGATATGCGCCAGTAGTTTCCATTTTTGTTTGATAGATAGACATATGATACTGTGATACACTTATTTCGACATTTATACTGTGAAACTTTGGGGCGAAGTTTAGACCAAGAGGGGGTGTATGTAACATCCCACTTTGGTGAACTAAGCGAACTTATTCTTTGAGGACACTTGCTCACAAGTGATCTGGATTATTATGCTATTAAAACATTTGACTTTGATTATGATGCGTTATGGGTAGATGACATGTTGTTTTACTACATTGACATAGACAGGTGCTATTGACTCGGTGTTACTAAGTGTGAAAGGTTTTCGACCTTGAGGATGCAGAGGCATCGATGGAACCCCTTGGACTCTGGATTGAGTCAGGGAGTGTGCCATTGGGGTTTGATTTTTTTACTGTGATATTAGTCCATCTGACTAGATGATATGATATAGATATGTTCTGACATGATTTGTTGATGATGTAGGCTGACGATAACTTGACGACCATACTCACATATGGAGTAAAGGGTTCACACACGACTACCAGAGATGTGAGGGAGAGGTGTGGACAACATCCCTGCCATAGCCTACTAGCACTCCCGTCGTGGCTCGAACTGTAGGTTAATGATTACCTAGTTCGGGAGGACCCACGATGTCATGAGGGCAGACTGTGACAGTCTCTCACGATGATTCTAAGGGGCGCGCAATAAGGTGGGGGCATTATTCCTTAGAAGCCTTTAGTCTCCCACAAGTTCACCTGGCGGAATGTTGACTCCAGGGGTTATCGATGTCTACCAATCAGTCAAGAGGCAAGTGACACCCTTGGAGCATGTAGTGCATCCTGAAGGGCACGTCGCACAAGGGAACAAATGAGGCGAGTGGCACCCTTGGAGCACCTAGTGCGTCCTGAAGGGCATGTCGCATTGATGATGATAGAGGGATGAACCTAGATGGCCCTAAGACAAATAAAAGGTTAAGAAATTTAAAAAAAATTTCCCTAATTAAATGTCGCCCAGTACAAAATCTAAGTTCTAAGTCTAAAATTTCGCCTGGGGTAAAGTTTTGTCTACCTTTAAAAAAATTAATAATTAAAAAAAAAAAAAAATAATAAAATTTAAAATAAAAACCACTTAAGTAATAATTATGGTCTTCATAAAATTTTGTAACATGAAGGGAGTAAGAAATTAAATTATTCATAAGAAAT
>ML813481.1:66572-79152 GCA_009831015.1 Picea engelmannii | reverse complement strand
ATTCGAAGTGGGCGATCAGGCAATGATACACCATTTTTATTTGTAGAGTAAAATGCATTAGGACTTAGGCTTGGATCTGCATGTTGATTTGTAAATGGATTGGATGTTTAGGTTGATAGCGGACCCCTTTTTCTTAGCCTAGCCGATTGTCTGGATGATTGATTTCCCATGGCCTTCGTCCCCGCATGACTCAAAAGCCCTGTGGTTGAATGTGACCCTTGCGATTGATTTGCTTTTCATCCCTAGCACGCGAGTCCTCACCCGAGCAGTTGGCCAGAAGCTTGATCTACGATCATCGCATTAGCGTTAAAAGACCTATGGATCTCAACGCCCTGCTTTTCTGTGCGAGGATGGTGAAGCAAAGTACGAACTCATCCGTCTACCTCTTTTATTGTCCTTGGTCGATTGTTGTTGCACCCTCTTGGGATTTAGCTTGTTCATTGTTGCATTCTTCTACGGTTTCTCCTTTTCACCCTGGAGTCATCGCCTACACTCTTCTTGGCCGAATGGTTATAGATAGGGGCTATGGTAGCCTGAAGCCCATCCAGGCATTTTAATGGATGAGAGTTCGATTTCGTTTGTGAATGACTAGTAATGAGCCAAGTTTTCATTTAGTTTTTATTTTTTATTTTTAAAAACCGCCGATAAAATCCTTGATTTAGCATTACGTGTGGTCATTTTGTTTAGATTCTTGAGTTCTCCCGCCTCTGTCTGCGTTATATTGCTAGTTATTGGCTCTGTGTTTTAAAGGGTTGAAGGCATTTTCTTTACTAAAATATGGCTCTACCCTTTTACATTTAATTTGACTGTGATTCCTTATATTAATGGCCCTGGGGTCTGCGTCCTGCATTTGCTTTACTGGTGTGTGTCTTAACTGAGCAATGTAATTCATGAATATTGTTAACTCATGAATATTTTACTCCAACGTGTTTTGTTTTTATCCGAGTTCTTTATAGTAAACACCTGTGTTTTCTTCTAATTTCCGGACAGGGTTAATGACCCTGCGTTACTCGTCATTTTTTGGTTAGTGTTTGATCTTTGGGCCCTTGATTATGCACCTCCCTTGCTCTGCGCTCGTAACCTTGGCCTGCATTTTTTCACTGCCAACCAATGTCTCCTGGGGCATTTTTGTTTCTGCACAAAACAAAAAATGATTCCTCTTTAATATGGTGCCTTCGAACTAAAGGACCCAAACCATTTACCTTCCTTGTGCTCGCCGCCTTCCTTTGCATGTACGAGTCTTATGTTGTTGTTGTTCCCTTACTTACAGGCGTAAATTTGCATCCACATTCACTGTGTGAGGGTAGTCGCTGTCAATCTCCTTTTCCCAACCTTGATTCACTCCTTCTGAATTCGGTTATGTAGACCTGTGTTCTCAGAAGCGTTTAGCCATGTGCCCAATAGACCCATCACACCTAAATTTAACGAGCTCTGTCGAGATCTTAGGTGTTCTGTATTTTCTTTTCTGTCAGGGAATTTCAGCAACACCTTAGCCTTTTCAGTGTACTGTGTGGAAACTAGTACCTTGGCGTTTCTGGAATGTTATCTGGACGTTATAACTATCAATGTTTTATGCAATTTTAGATAAGAAACAAAAATCTATTCCTTCAATGCAAACTCAAGAGAATATTTCTAAATAAAAAGGATTATGTTCCTTAATTACATAAATTAGTAACTTTACTCCTTGATAAATGAGTTGAACATTTCCTTATTTTATGACAAAATTGTGCGCCCAGGTAGTGTAAACGATTGGAGCCCGTGCCCTCGAAAAAAGGGAAAATATAAAACAATTATAAAACTTTAAATTTTCTTGTAGCTATACTCACTCCCAGTGCAATTACTGTCCCTACTTGCACTTGTCGCAATGTATGTTGCAACACCTTGTTAATGTTGGTAAATGCGTCAATGGAGTTGGTATGTGTTAATGTAGTTAGACTAACGCAAGAATGTATTGAGTTAATACTGTCTCCATGATGTTTCCTGCCATGACGTAGTTAGTATTGTTAGTGGTATATTAATTGATAGGTCGTTTATTATTTAATGGCATGTTATTAAATGCCTTGATAATTTGTTGTGTGATAAGGGCTTTTATTATTGCTTCATGGTTTATTTTAAATGGTAGCCTTCTAGTTTGAAATGGATGCTATTGTCATCAAGATTAATGGCTAGTTAGAATGAGTGTTGGATTAAAGATAGGTTGCATATTTCACCTTGCTAGAATGGTTTCATTTAATGTCCATTTTCTTAATGGCTCATTTATAATTTTAGTCAAGCTGGTTAGCCTACAATTGACGTTACTTATATTTTTAACCATGTCGAAGTTCAGACTGGCTTATTGGATTCTATTTAATGTTGATTTAGATGGCGCCTTAAGACAATGTGGATGCAATATTGATGGTTTTAGTTTCTTGCTTCTTGCGCAATGGATTGTATGTCGTGAATGATAGTCATAGATGTTGGGTTTCTTACGCATCGAGATTTATGTAGTAGATGGTGGCTCTAGAAAATTAGTTTTGTTCATCTAGTTTATTTTTGGTTGATGACCTTAAACTTATTTATTTCTCGCGCACCTGAAAATTAAGGTTTTGCATGACGTATTGCATAATGTTAGATTTTACTTCTTGCTCGCAAGGAAATGTCAATGTAATGTATGGTAGACGGTTATTTACTTCTTGCGTCATCAAATTTATTGTAACAATTCCGAGTGTAACAGTGTTTAATGTGCGACCTTATATATATAACATAGTTTTCATTTTGAGCATAAATAAAGTGTTTCAATGTCTACCTTATGAAAAATACTTTAAAGGGCCGACCTTAAATATTATTGAAAGATTTATAGAATTGATTATTGTAGAGTCAAGTGTCTTGGATGATCTTGATGTTGTCTTTTAGCTTGTCGGCTTGGAATTGTACTATTGGGGTGGGATATAGACACCTCCATGTTCCTCAGAATAGTCGCCAACCCTGAGGCCTTAAATGGTCAAAATCGATGAGAACCTGGGTTTGAGAGTTGCTTATGTGTCCTGAAGGTCCTAACTATTGCAGGGTAGGACCGGTGGGTAGACATTCATAATCTTTTAGGTCATTATGTTGTTGTTGCGTGAGTTGCTTGTGTGGTGTTCGTCATCGTGTTGTGTTGTTGAGTAATGTCATGTTTACCTTCCTACACACACAACACACAAAAAAATTTGCACTTGTTATGTGAGGCTTGATTTCGTGACGAACGAGAGGTTTGTCACATATGGTATCAGAGCGGGTTCAACCTGCGACTTGGGATCACTACGGCTTTCATTGATATGATCGATTATAATGTTGTTGATCGAGTTGACTTGTGTGCATGCAGGTAATCATGGTTAGAGGACGCCATGGATGCACAACACCTCCAGTAGCATCCACACCTGAGGGGTCTAACCCCCAGGGAGACGAGCAGGTTCTCGGATAGGAGCAGATAATAGTTGGCGACCTGGTCAGAATGATGAGATCTTTTCATCGCATGCCCAAGGAACTGATTAGTCGTTTGGACATAGATGAGGCCTGGGCACCGACACCCGCTAAGGTTCAACCATGCGCTCCGGTCAATACTGGTAGCATTCACCGTGAACTCAAGAAGGTCAAATTTCCCAAGTTCTGTGGTGCCCCGGATGGTGCAGCCGTCGAGGCATGGTTGGAGAACATGGCGATGTGCTTCACACTTCGCGATTACACCTTCAACATGAAGGTTTGCATGGCGGTCTTTCAACTGAAGGGGAGTGCTCTTCTATGGTGGAAGATGCTCCTACCACAGCTAAACATGGTCGTCGAAGACGTGTCATGGGAACTATTCGAGGAACGGTTCTGAGAGAGGTACCTTTAAGAAGAATTCATTGAGCATCAACTCAATGAGTTCAACGCCTTACAACAGGGAGGTCGAACGGTCCCTAATTGCGAGGCCCATTTTATGGAGCTGCTTCGGTATGCTCCACACCTTAACATTGAGAAACTTACGGTCAACAGGTTTGTGTTTGGCCTTAATTGCAGCCTACGTGCAAAGGTTAGGATTTTGATGCCTCATACCTTGCATGATGTCATCTAGAAGGCCCTCATAGTGGAGGAGGAGCTTATCAGTGGGGGTCAGACTAGGACTCCAGTGAGACCAGTAGGGCAAGTTTCATCTGGAGCACAGCAGCATCAGACACCAGCCAGACATACGCTGGGATATCGTGGCTTCTAGAGGGGATCTGCTTTCACTACACCCCAACGATCGATGCCTTAGTAGAGGACACCTTATCAAGGACCACAACATCAGTAGCAACGTCACCCATAGTAGTAACAGTTTAGGCCTGTTCAACAGAACATACCAGGATTCCAGACCGGAGGGTTGTCATCTTCTACTTTGGGTACCAGGACTACTGGGCCGAAGAAGGGGTGTTGGACGTGTGGGGAGACACACTACCAGCGCGACTGCCCTGTGGAGAGGACTAGAGCATCCAGATCAGCCGGACCCACTACCATGGGAGATATGGGCAAGGCCCATCAGATTCATGCAGCGGTGAATAACCACCAGGTAGAGCATCAATCGACTGTTCTCGAGATGACAGGTACCGTTGCTGACCAAACCCTTAGTATTTTGATAGATCCCGGTGCTACTGAGAGTTTCATTTCTGTTGCAGCGCTAAAAAGGATTAAGGTAAAGGCAGTCGAACAAGACGAGTTTGGCTTTGTGGAGATGGCTTCAGTATCCAAACATAAGGTTGGAGGAAAGGTTATGGGCTGTATCCTTAACCTGTGAGAGTTTGTCACGAGGGCCAACCTGTACATCACGATCCTAGGATCTTATGATGTCATGATTGGTATGGATTGGTTGGAATCACATGACGCGATACTCAACTGTAAGACAAAACGGTTGAGCTTGGTCGATGACGAGGGACAAAGACGTGTGATTGTAGGATGGAACCAGGGAGTTTCCCTGAGGTTCCTCTCTTCCTTGCAACTTCAGAAGAGCATGCGCCAGGGGTGCAAGCTTTATGCAATCCTTGCATTAAATGAGAAGGGGATAGTGGAAGGTCTAGAATACCTTCCGGTGGTGAAAGAGTTTGCGGACGTATTTTCAGAGGAGTTACCTGGGATGCCGCCAGAGAGGGAGTTGGAGTTTACCATAGACCTGAAACCGGGGACTGAACCGATAGCAAGAACGCCTTATCGAATGTCGACCCTGGAGTTACAAGAGTTGAAAATGAAATTGAAAGAGTTGTTGGACCTGGGACTGATATGTCCTAGTGTGTCATCGTGGGGTGCACCTATTATTTTCATACAAAAGAAGGACGGATCATGGAGGCTTTGTATTGACTACCATCAACTAAACAAGGCTACGATCAAGAATCAATATCCATTGCTGAGAATTGATGATCTATTCGATCAAATGAAGGGTGCGACAGTGTTCTCCAAGATCGATTTGCAATCAGGGTATCACCGGTTGCAGATGAAAGAGGATGACGTCCCTAAGACCGCCTTTAAGACGAGGTTTGGACATTATGAGTTTACTGTTTTACCATTTGAACTGACAAACGCCCCAGGGGTATTTACGAGTTTGATGAATGGGGTGTTCCGTGAGTACTTGGACAAGTTCATCCAAGTATTCATTGACGATATTTTGATTTACTCTCGGACAACGGAGGAGCATGACGAGCGCTTGCGCTTGGTACTACAGTGTCTGCAAGAGCACAAATTGTATGGGAAGTTGTCCAAATGCTCTTTTTACCAATCGAAGATTCACTACTTGGGGCATGTCATCTCTGGTGAAGGCATCGTCATGGATCCAGCAAAGGTCGAGGCTATTATGGAATGGCCTGCACCGACGAATGTCCCAGAAGTGTGTAGCTTCATGGGTTTAGCAGGATACTATAGACGGTTCGTCGAGGGATTTTCAAATATAGAAAATTCGATCACGGAGTTGCAGAAGAATAACAAGAAGTTTGTTTGGACCGAGAAATGCGTGGAAGCGTTTCAGAGGCTCAAGGAATTGTTGACAACCACACCGCTACTAAAGGTCCCAGATATGGATGTAGATTTCTTGGTATGCACTGACGCATCCAAGGAAGGTTTAGGTGGAGTCTTGATGCAAGACGAACAAGTGATTCCTTACATTTCGAGGAAACTTAGAAGGCATGAGGAGAACTACGTGACACATGACTTGGAGTTGTTAGCCATCATATATGCCTTGAAGGTTTGGAGACACTACCTTGTTGGACGAAAATTTGAACTAAAGACTGATCATTGTGGACTACAACACATATTTACACAAAGTGACCTGAACGCAAGACAACGACGTTGGTCAGAATTGCTTAGTGAGTACAACTCTGAGATTACTTACATAAAATGAACAACGAACTGAGTGGAAGATGCATTGAGTTGGAGACCACACATATTTTCAGTGTTGCCTCTTTAGATGAATCTGCGTGAAAAGATTCTAACTTTACAGCGTGATGATGACTGGTACAAAGAGGTTGAGGGTTTTATCGGACCAAACATAATGATGGTTCCATGATTTGAAGAATTTTCATTTGATAGTGACGGATTATTGAGGTTTAAAAATTGGATCTACGTACCGCCAAACGATGAGTTGAGGATGTTGATCCTGAGCGAGGCTCATAGAGCAGTTTACATGGCTCATCCGGGAGTCACGAAGATGAGGGCAGACCTTAAACCCTTATTCTTCTGGAAGGGAATGAAGGCCAACATAGTCAACTATGTGGACAAATGTATAGAATGTCAGTAGGTAAAGGCTGAACATAGACACCCAACAGGATTACTACAACCAAATGCCATTCCGGAATTGAAATGGGAGGTTATTTCGATGGATTTTATTGTTGGATTGCCACTGACGGCAAGGAGACATGAGTTGATTTTTGTAGTAGTAGACACTCTGATGAAGAGTGCTCACTTTATTCCTGTGCGTATGACGTATTAGGCACCTGACATAGCTAGAGTTTTCATTAGTGAGATTGTGAGGCTTCATGGCGTACCTAAGAGGATTATATCCGATCGAGGATCGATGTTTACTGGACGATTTTGGACGAGTTTCCAAGAGGCCTTGGGAACCATACTTAACTTTGGTACTGCGTATCACCCAGAGACTGATGGGTAGACCGAATGAATGAACCAGACCTTGGAGGACATGTTGTGCATGTACGTGATGGACCAACAAAAGCGCTGGGAAGAATTCTTGCCTCTAGTAGAGTTCGCTTACAACAACAGTTACCAAAGCACCATTAAAATGGCGCCTATCGAATTTCTTTATGGGCGACCGTGTCAGACACCTTTGAGTTGGGATCGGCTTGAGGATAGGGTCCTGGTGGGACCAAAAGTGATCCAAGATATGGAAGAGCACATGTAAACAATAAGACAAAGGATTAAAGAAGCGCAGGATCAACAAAAGAGTTATGTCGTTGTGCACCGTGTCGACCGTAGTTACGAGGTCGGCGATCGAGTCTTCTTGCGGGTTAAACCGCATAAGAGTTCGATCAAGTTTGGGAAGGGAGATAAAATCTCTCCTAGGTTCGTGGGCCCTTTCAATATTTTGGAGAGAAAGGGGCCCGTGGCCTATCGACTAGCCTTGCCTGATTCTTTGAGGCGTATGCACGATGTTTTTCATGTATCTGTTTTGAGACATTATATTAGTGATCCTACACATGTTATTGACATGAGTTCCTTGCAGGTACCGGAAGAGGGGGCGCTCACAGTTGAGTTGGTCCGCATCTTGGATCATCGTGTTTGACAGCTACAACGTCAAATGGTAGATTAGGTCAAGGTCCAGTGGGACAATTATAGTCCGCACTCGACAACCTGGGAGGACGCATATGATATGCGCCAGTAGTTTCCATTTTTGTTTGATAGATAGACATATGATACTGTGATACACTTATTTTAGGATTTATACTGTGAAACTTTGGGATGAAGTTTAGACCAAGAGGGGGTGTATGTAACATCCCGCTCTAGCGCACTGAGCGAAATTATTCTTTGAGGACACTTGCTCACAAGTGATCCGGATTATTATGCTATTAAAAAATTTGAATTTGATTATGATGCGTTATGGGTAGATGACATGTTGTTTTACTACATTGACAAAGATAGGTGCTATTGACTCGGTGTTACTGAGTGTGCAAGGTTTTGGACCTTGAGGATACAGAGACATCGATGGAACCCCTTGGACTCTGGATTGAGTCAGGGAATGTGCCATTGGGGTTTGATTTTTTTTTCTGTGATATTAGTGCATCTTACTAGATGATATGATATATATATGTTCTGACATGATTTGTTGATGATGCAGGTTGACGATAGCTTGCCGACCAGACTCACATATGGAGTAAAGGGTTCACACATGACTACCTAAGATGTGAGGGAGAGGTGTGGACAACAACCCTACCATAGCCTACTAGCACTCCCGCCACGGATCAAACTGTAGGTTAACGATTACCTAGTTCGAGAGGACCCACGATGCCGTGAGGGCAGACTGTGACAGTCGCTCACGATGATTCTAAGGAGTGTGCAATAAGGCAGGGGCCTTATTCCTTAGAATCCCTTAGTCTCCCACAAGTTCACATGACAAAGTGTTGACTCTAGGGGTTATTGATGTCTACCAATCAGTCAAGAGGTGAGTGGCACCCTTGGAGCACGTAGTGCGTCCTGAAGGGCACGTCACACAAGGGAACAGATGAGGCGAGTGACACCCTTGGAGCACCTAGGGCGTCCTGAAGGGCACGTCGCATTGATGATGATAGAGGGATGAACCTAGATGGCCCTGAGACAAATAACAGGTTAAGAAATTTTAAAACAATTTCCCTAATTAAATGTCCCCCAATACAAAATCTAAGTTCTAAGTCTAAAATTTCGCTAGGGGTAAAGTTTTGTCTACCTTTAAAAAAAATAAAAATAATTAAAAAAATAAAAAATAAAATAAAGAGATAAGATAAAATAAAATAAAATAATAAAATTTAAAATAAAAACCACTTAAGTAATAATTATGGTCTTCATAAAATTTTGTAACATGAAGGGAGTAAGAAATTAAATTATTCATAAGAAATAAAATCTGTGGATATAAAAAGTAAAGAGGGAATTAATTATTTTATCATTTGATAATTTATATATATATATATATATATATATATATATATATATACACTAAATTAATGATAAAAGGGAAAAGGGGTTATATTCCACACCTGCCTTTTTGAGTTCTAAGTAAAAGGGGAAAGAGGGAAAATAAAAAAAATATGAAACTAAGGAAAGGAGGTAACATAAAAAGGAAAAAGGGGAATTTAAGGGGAAAAGCGGGAAGTCAACTTAGTAAAGAATCCACATTTAAGAGCTTTCTAATTTTAAACTGAATTAGCAATTTCATAATAGGGAAAGCCTTTAAAACCTGTAAGGGAATCTAGGGACACCTAGGAGTGATTCTAGGAGTAACTCTAGGTGGGTGAGGGAAATAAAGATAATTACTTAATTAAATAAATTAATTTATGGAGGAATGTAGCGGATGGGGGACACTTGTATGGAGAGGAAATTTTAGGAATTTATTTCTAAAACTTTAATTAAATGAGATTTTAGGAAAGAAAGGAAGTTCGAAACTCTATAAAATGAAGGAAGGAGAAGGAGAAAGGATCATCTTCTGTTTGCATAACGTTACACTGCAGAAATATCGAATTGACTGATTTACTTGTGGGAGTTGGGTTACCCAGCTCGGAGAGGAGTGGTAGCTCGGCCTTGTGAGGCGAGATGGGAGCTAGACTAAACCTCTGGATAGTGTGTGTGGCTCCTTTGCGGCTCGGGGGGCTAAGGGGGAAGAAGAGTACCCCTAGCATTGGCTGGGAGGTACCGGTGATGTCTCGATGGATGGTGAGAGGGAGTTTCACAGAGAGCGGGATGATAGTTGAAGCGGGTGATCAGGCAACGGTACACCATTTTTATTTGTAGAGTAAAATGCATTAGGACTTAGGCTTGGATCTACATGTTGATTTGTAAATGGATTGGATGTTTAGACTGATAGTGGACCCCTTTTTTTTAGCCTAGCTGATTGTCTGGATGATTGATTTCCCATGGCCTTCGTCCCCACATGACTCGACATCCCTATGGTTGACTGTGACCCTTGCGATTGATTTGGTTTTCATCCCTAGCACGCCAGTCCTTGCCTGAGCAGTCGGCCAGGAGCTTGATCTACGGTCATCGCCTTAGCATTAAAAGACCTATGGATCTCAACACCCTGCTTTTTTGTGCGAGGATGGTGAAGTGGAAAACGAACTCATCCGTCTACCTCTATTATTGTCCTTGGTCGATTGTTGTTGCACCCTCTTGGGATTTAGCTTGTTCATTGCTGCATTCTTCTACTGTTTCTCCTTTTCACCCTGGAGTCATCGCCTTCACTCTTCTTGGCTGAATGGTTATAGATAGGGGCTATGGTAGCCTGAAGCCCATCCAGGCATTTAAATGAATGAGAGTTCGATTTCGTTTGTGAATGACTAGTAATGAGATGAGTTTTCATTTAGTTTTTGTTTATTATTTTTAAAAACCACCGATAAAATCCTTTATTTATCATTACGTGTGATCCTTCTGTTTAGATCCTTGAGTTCTCCCACCTCTGTCTGCGTTATATTGTTGGTTATTGGCTCTGTGTTTTAAAGGGTTGAAGGCATTTTCTTTACTAAAATATGGCTTTGCCCTTTTACATTTAATTTGACTGTGATTCCTTATATTAATGGCCCTGGGGTCTGCGTCTTTCATTTCCTTTACTGGTGTGTGTATTAACTGAGCGATGTAATTCAGGAATATTGTTAACTCAGGAATATTTTACTCCAGCGTGTTTTTTTTTACCTGGGTTCTTTATAGGAAACACCCGTGTTTTCTTTTAATTGTCGGATAGGGTTAATGACCCTGCATTACTCGTTGTTTTTTGGTTAGTGTTTGATATTTAGGCCCTTGCTTATGCACCTCCCTTGCTTTGCGCTTGTAACCTTGACCTGCATTTTTTCGCTGCCAACCAATGTGTCTCCTAGGGCATTTTCGTTTTTGCACAAAACAAAAAATGATTCCTCTTTAATATGGTGCCTTCGAACTAAAGGACCCAAACCATTTACCTTCCTTGTGCTCGCCGTCTTCCTTTGCATGTACAAGTCTTATGTTGTTGTTGTTCCCTTACTTACAGGCGTAAATTCGCGTCCACATTCACTATGTGAGGGTAGTTGTTGGTTGTGGAGCTTGATTATCTTCCAGATTCAGAGGTCCTTGCTTTCAACCATGTTTATACCCCATGAAGTATTTACACCCTAGAAGTATGTACACTCTTCCACGCGGGGGAGTGCATAGGGGGGGTACCCCCTCTGTGGGGTTCGGGGGGAAGCGGGCTCCCAGCGGAGGTTCGGGGGCGAAGCCCCCGATGGAAAAATTGCCTTGTAAATGTATATTGTAATTTCATTGTAAATCTGGACCATTCATTATAAGGTCGCAGATCTAACGATAGAGATTATGTTAGGGTTTTTTTCCCTAGAAGGCAACCCTCTTTTATGAGGGAAATGTATTGCGGCTATGATTGATATCGAATATTGTATTCTGAGAGAGGAGACTATGAGAGAAAGAAGAGGAAGTTACAACGGGTTTTGCTGTAGGTTGTATCCCTTCATTCCCTGGATAATAATAAAGGAAGGACCTGGCAATTTCTCTGGTGGACGTAGCCCACACTGGGTGAACCACATAAATCTGTGTCTCTCTTGTATTGTGTATCTTCTATGTTTTGTTTCCTTATTTATTTTATTTTATTGCTCCACAGTCCCGTTTTTCTAATAGTAGTCGTTGTCAGTCTCCTTTTCCCAACCTTGATTTGCTCCTTCTGAATTAGGTTATGCAGATCTATGTTCTCAGAAGCGTTTAGCCATGCGCCCAGTAGACCCCTCACACTTGAATTTAACGAGCTCTGCCGAGATCTTAGGCGTTCTGTCTTTGCTTTTATGTCAGCGAATTTCAGCGACACCTTATCCTTTTCAGTGTACTGTGTGGAAACTAGTACCTTGGCGTTTCCTGGCATCGCGTTCGAATTCCGTTCCTGGCAATGATGCTCGTCCTCCTTAAAATTTTAGTTGATTTTTGGAATGTTAGCTGGACGTTATAACTATTGATGTTTTATGCAATTTTAGATAAGAAACAAAAATCTATTCCTTCAATGCAAACTCAAGAGCAACTTTCTAAATAAAAAGGATTATGTTCCTTAATTACAGAAATTAGTAACTTTACTCCTTGATAAATGAGTTGAACATTTCCTTATTTTATGCCAAAATTGTGCGCCCAGGTAGTGTAAACGATTGGAGCCTGGGCCCTTGAAAAGGGGGAAAATATAAAATAATTATAAAACTTTAAATTTTCTTGCAGCTATACTCACTCCCAGTGCAATTATTGTCCCTACTTGCACTTGTTGCAATGTATGTTGTAGCGCCTTGTTAATGTTGGTAAATGCGTCAATGGAATTGGTATGTGTTAATGTAGTCAGACTAATGCAGGAATGTATTGAGTTAATATTGTCTCCATGATGTTTCCTGCCATGACGTAGTTAGTATTGTTA
>ML813481.1:44688-66522 GCA_009831015.1 Picea engelmannii | reverse complement strand
AAATTTAAAATAAAAACCACTTAAGTAATAATTATGGTCTTCATAAAATTTTGTAACATGAAGGGAGTAAGAAATTAAATTATTCATAAGAAATAAAATCCGTGGATATAAAAAGTAAAGAGGGAATTAATTATTTTATCATTTGATAATTTATATATATATATATATATATATATAATGATAAAAGGGAAAAGGGGTTATATTCCACACCTGCCTTTTTGAGTTCTAAGTAAAAGGGGAAAGAGGGAAAATAAAAAAAATATGAAACTAGGGAAAGGAGGTAACATAAAAACGAAAAAGGGGAATTTAAGGGAAAAAGAGGGAAGTCAACTTAGTAAAGAATCCACATTTAAGAGCTTTCTAATTTTAAACCGAATTAGCAATTTCATAATAGGGAAAGCCTTTAAAACCTGTAAGGGAATCTAGGGACACCTATGAGTGATTCTAGGAGTAACTCTAGGTGGGTGAGGGAAATAAAGATAATTACTTAATTAAATAAATTAATTTATGGAGGAATGTAGGGGATGGGGGACACTTGTATGGAGAGGAAATTTTAGGAATTTATTTCTAAAACTTAAATTAAATGAGATTTTAGGAAAGAAAGGAAGTTCGAAACTCTATAAAATGAAGGAAGGAGAAGGAGAAAGGATCATCTTCTGTTTGCATAACGTTACACTGCAGAAATATCGACTTGACTGATTTACTTGTGGGAGTTGGGTTACCCAGCTCGGAGAGGAGTGGTAGCTCGGCCTTGCGAGGCGAGCTGGGAGCTAGACTAAACCTCTGGATAGTGTGTGTGGCTCCTTTGCGGCTCGAGGGGCTAAGGGGGAAGAAGAGTACCCCTAGCATTGGCTGGGAGGTACCGGTGAGGTCTCGATGGACGGTGAGAGGGAGTTGCACAGAGAGCGGGATGACAGTTTAAGCGGGCGATCAGGCAGTCGTACACCATTTTTATTTGTAGAGTAAAATGCATTAGGACTTAGGCTTGGATCTACATGTTGATTTGTAAATGGATTGGATGTTTAGACTGATAGTGGACCCCTTTTTTTTAGCCTAGCAGATTGTCTGGATGATTGATTTCCCATGGCCTTCGTCCCCACATGACTCGACAGCCCTGTGGTTGACTGTGACCCTTGCGATTGATTTGATTTTCATCCCTAGCACGCCAGTCCTTGCCTGAGCAGTCATCTAGGAGCTTGATCTACGGTCATCGCCTTAGCATTAAAAGACCTATGGATCTCAACACCCTGCTTTTCTGTGCGAGGATGGTGAAGTGGAAAACGAACTCATCCGTCTACCTCTATTATTGTCCTTGGTCGATTGTTGTTGCACCCTCTTGGGATTTAGCTTGTTCATTGCTGCATTCTTCTACTGTTTCTCCTTTTCACCCTGGAGTCATCGCCTTCACTCTTCTTGGCTGAATGGTTATAGATAGGGGCTATGGTAGCCTGAAGCCCATCCAGGCATTTTAATGGATGAGAGTTCGATTTCGTTTGTGAATGACTAGTAATGAGCTGAGTTTTCATTTAGTTTTTGTTTATTATTTTTAAAAACCATCGATAAAATCCTTTATTTATCATTACGTGTGATCCTTCTGTTTAGATCCTTGAGTTCTCCCGCCTCTGTCTGCGTTATATTGCTGGTTATTGGCTCTGTGTTTTAAAGGGTTGAAGGCGTTTTCTTTACTAAAATATGGCTTTGCCCTTTTACATTTAATTTGACTGTGATTCCTTATATTAATGGCCCTGGGGTCCGCGTCTTGCATTTCCTTTACTGGTGTGTGTCTTAACTGAGTGATGTAATTCAAGAATATTGTTAACTCAGGAATATTTTACTCCAGCGTGTTTTTTTTTACCTGGGTTCTTTATAGGAAACACCCGTGTTTTCTTTTAATTGTCGGATAGGGTTAATGACCCTGCATTACTCGTTTTTTTCTGGTTAGTGTTTGATCTTTAGGCCCTTGCTTATGCACCTCCCTTGCTCTGTGCTTGTAACCTTGACCTGCATTTTTTCGCTGCCAACCAATGTGTCTCCTAGGGCATTTTCGTTTTTGCACAAAACAAAAAATGATTCCTCTTTAATATGGTGCCTTCGAACTAAAGGACCCAAACCGTTTACCTTCCTTGTGCTCGCCGTCTTCCTTTGCATGTACGAGTCTTCTGTTGTTTTTGTTCCCTTACTTACAGGCGTAAATTCACATCCACATTCACTATGTGAGGGTAGTTGTTGGTTGTGGATCCTGATTATCTTCCAGATTCAGAGGTCCTTGCTTTCAACCGTGTTTATACCCCATGAAGTATTTACACCCCAGAAGTATGTACACTCTTCCACACGGGGAAGTGCATAGGGGGGGTACCCCCTCTGCGAGGTTCGGGGGGAAGCGGGCTCCCAGCGGAGGTTCGGGGGCGAAGCCCCCGATGGAAAAATTGCCTTGTAAATGTATATTGTAATTTCATTGTAAATTTGGACCATTCATTATAAGGTCGCAGATCTAACGATAGAGATTATGTTAGGGTTTTTTTTCCCTAGAAGGCAACCCTATTTTATGAGGGAAATGTATTGCGGCTATGATTGATAGCGAATATTGTATTCTGAGAGAGGAGACTATGAGAGAAAGAAGAGGAAGTTACAACGGGTTTTGCTGTAGGTTGTATCCCTTCATTCGCTGGATAATAATAAAGGAAGGACTTGGCAATTTCTCTGGTGGACGTAGCCCACACTGGGTGAACCACATAAATCTGTGTCTCTCTTGTATTGTGTATCTTCTATGTTTTGTTTCCTTATTTATTTTATTTTATTGCTCCACGGTCCCGTTTTTCTAATAGTAGTCGCTGCCAGTCTCCTTTTCCCAACCTTGATTCACTCCTTCTGAATTAGGTTATGCAGATCTATGTTCTCAGAAGCGTTTAGCCATGCGCCCAGTAGACCCATCACACCTGAATTTAACGAGCTCTGTCGAGATCTTAGGCGTTCTGTCTTTGCTTTTCTGTCAGCGAATTTCAGCGACAGCTTATCCTTTTCAGTGTACTGTGTGGAAACTAGTACCTTGGCGTTTCCTGGCATCGCGTTCGAATTCCGTTCCTGGCAATGATGCCCGTCCTCCTTAAAATTTTAGTTGATTTTTGGAATGTTAGCTGGACGTTATAACTATCGATGTTTTATGCAATTTTAGATAAGAAACAAAAATCTATTCTTTCAATGCAAACTCAAGAGCAACTTTCTAAATAAAAAGGATTATGTTCCTTAATTACAGAAATTAGTAACTTTACTCCTTGATAAATGAGTTGAACATTTCCTTATTTTATGCCAAAAGTGTGTGCCCAGGTAGTGTAAACGATTGGAGCCTGTGCCCTTGAAAAGGGGGAAAATATAAAATAATTATAAAACTTTAAATTTTCTTGCAGCTATACTCACTCCCAGTGCAATTATTGTCCCCTTTTGCACTTGTTGTAATGTATGTTGTAGCGCCTTGTTAATGTTGGTAAATGCGTCAATGGAATTGGTATGTGTTAATGTAGTCAGACTAATGCAGGAATGTATTGAGTTAATATTGTCTCCATGATGTTTCCTGCCATGACGTAGTTAGTATTGTTAGTGGTATATTAATTGATAGGTCGTTTATTATTTAATGCCATGCTATTAAATGCCTTGGTAATTTGTTGTGTGATAAGGGATTTTATTATTGCTTCATGGTTTATTTTAAATGGTAGCCTTCTAGTTTGAAATGGATGCTATTGTCATCAAGATTAATGGCTAGTTAGAAGGAGTGTTGGATTAAAGATAGGTTGCATATTTCACCTTTCTAGACTGGTTTCATTTAATGTCCATTTGCTTAATGGCTCATTTATAATTTTAGTCAAGCTGGTTAGCCTACAATTGACGTTACTTATATTTTTAACCATGTCGAAGTTCAGACTGGCTTATTGGATTATATTTAATTTGATTTAGATGGCGCCTTAAGACAATGTGGATGCAATATTGATGGTTTTAGTTTCTCGCTTCTTGTGCAATGGATTGTATGTCGTGAATGATAGTCATAGATGTTGGGTTTCTTACGCATCGGGATTTATGTAGTAGATGGTGGCTCTAGAAAATTAGTTTTGTTCATCTAGTTTATTTTTGATTGATGACCTTAAACTTATTTATTTCTTGCGCACCTGGAAATTAAGGTTTTGCATGACGTATTGCATAATGTTAGATTTTACTTCTTGCTCGCAAGGAAATGTCAATGTAATGTATGGTAGATGGTTATTTACTTCTTGCGTCATCAAATTTATTGTAACAATTCCGAGTGTAAGAGTGTTTAATGTGCGACCTTATATTAACATAGTTTTCATTTTGAGCGTAAATAAAGTGTTTCAATGTCTACCTTATGAAAAATAATTTAAAGGGCCGACCTTAAATATTCTTGAAAGATTTATAGAATTGATTATTGTGGAGTGAAGTTTCCTATATGATCTTGATGTTGTCTTTTAGCTTGTCGGCTTGGAATTGGACTATTGGGGTGGGATGTAGACACCTCCATGTTCCTCAGAACAATCGCCAGCCCTGAGACCTTAAATGGTCAAAATCGATGAGAGCCTGGGCTTGAGTGTTGCTTATGTGTCCTGGAGGTCCTAACTATGGTAGGATGGGCAGGTAGTCATTCATAATATTGTTAGTTCGTTATGTTGTTGTTGCGTGAGTTGCTTGCGTGGTGTTCGTCATCATGTTGCGTTGTTGAGTAATGTCATGTTTACCTTCCTACACACATGGCACAAAAAAAAATTTGCACTTGTTATGTGAGGCTTGATGTCGTGACAGACGGGAGGTTCATCACAATGTTTATGTATTCATTGGATGGCTATGCAAGACAATGGTACAAAACTATTCCTTCTTCTAGTATTTTATCTTTAAAGGATTTTCATGATGCTTTTTATTCACATTGTAAGAAATTTTGTCCGGTTGAGAGTCGTTTTTAGAATTGTTGCGAGGAATATGGATTATATAATCAATATTCAATAATTGATCCTTCTAGCAGTATAGATGAAAGGGATGATTATGTTCAGGAAGATAAAGAAGAATTGTTATAAGTTATATCTTCTTCTTATTCTATTTTACAACAGGAGGATTGTAGTAATGAAATTCATGCAGATATATGTCAGGTTTATGAAGCTCATGATGAATTTGACAGTTGTCAACATGTTTCTGATAACTCTTATCTAAATGTTCATCCGTATGAATAAATTGTTGTTGAGGATCTTTGTGAAGATCATTTTCTAACTAAAAATTATTTTGTTGAAGACCATACTGTTGATGAGAAAGAACAAAAAGTAGTTGTAGATAAATTTGATACTTTTTCAGATGTGTCTAATAGTCAAAATTATAATGATGATCATACAACGTATTTACATTCATTCTTTCCAGATGATCACGAAACAAATATCTCTGAATTTCAAATTTCTGATTTTTTTTCAAATCAGCCTACATACGATGAATATGATGATGATATTGAAGTCCCAGATCTAGATGTCTTTGAAGTAGAAAAGTTTGACCGATCGTTGCATGAAGACTTTGAGTCCATCGTCCAAGAGGAACCATATCCTTGTATGACAACTATGTATCTCAAGGCAACCAGGAAGATGAAGATGAGCCTCTTGATTTGCATGATGATATTATTGTTTTGAATGTTGTTGTCCAAGAAACTTATGAGGAGATTCAAGATGATCCTGCTGCTTTTTATTATGATAAAACAAATGATATTCTAAGGGATTATGGAGCACAAATTTCAGAACAACGGTTTTGTTCATGGCACCAATTAGAGTTATGTCATGAATTTCATGACCCATTAGCTATTTACATTGAGTTAGTGTTTTCACAAGTTCAAAACATGGCAACATATGGGATGAAAGTGGAATATAATAGTAAGTATGCGCTGCTAGTTCATTTTCTGTTGATTTTTTTTTTGGAATTCTTGCATTTTTTCTTTCAGCTGCAAAGGAGATGATTATTTTATAAACAAAATGATTGTTTGGCTACATTGGAAGTTTGCATACATGTAATCAACTTGTCTTTGGCTGGTTAGAAGTAGGTAGAATGATGAATAAGCTCTCATTTCGAGCATGTAGATTTTATTTTCAGTTTGATGGCATGTTATAGATCAGTAATAATGACTCGACGACTCAATGGAGACATTGGCTTCAAGTCTTTCCAATTTCAATTTTGTTTTTCAGCTTGTGGAAGAGTTTTTGTATTCAATTGAGTAGTTGTAGGAACAAGTTGGAGCAGAGATGCACAGGAAGAAGGCACAATGGTCTGTGTGTTCTTGGATCCTCGCAGGGAGGACTCCATCCCTCATGGAGCCAATGTTAGCACTATTTTTTGCATCATGGTTTGCGCTCCTTTCAAATCGATGCTCATTCGTTTCCTCTATTTGGTTAACAAAATTATCTTGATTTTTTAAGGCTTCAAATTCCTGTAGCACATTTTATATGTTAAAAGATACAAAGCACTACTGAAATATTGTTATTCATGTAGCATTACAAAGAAAAGTTTTAAGAGATGGATCTACCAGAATGTCTTGAAATGATTATTGGGTTTTTCTTATTAAGTTTCATTATTAATGGGACTAATATCTTATTCATAAATCCATTCTCTAATTTAATTGCATGTGTTCTTAAGCATCTTGGGACCGAGAGATTTTGGGGAATATTATCTGGTTTTGCAAAACACATTGGTGACTTTGTCATCGACAACATAGTCACAGAGTAGCACTCACAACACCAGACACCAGGTAGTGTGCACATGCCAAATGCCAAGGGAGAGCCCACGATGGAGCATAAAGTGCACAATGTGTTGGGAGTGTCTTGAAACACTTGTATATATAAATTCATGAAATACATTTTTTTCTATACATATGGAATAGCCCACTGCATTAACAAAGAAGGATCTTCAGAATCAAACTTGAGCACCTAGTCCAAATTTTCAAGCAGAGAATGCTATGAGGATCTACCAGGTGTTAAATTCACTATACATATGGTTTCAAAACACTGGAATAAAATGTGTAGGTGACCACACAAAATTTTGTTGGATGCAAATGCGTGAGGTTCAAGGTCTTTCTTTTTCTTCTTGTTTTCAAGTATGACATCAGTAGGATCACTCGATAAGAATAAAAATTTCCACTGCATACATTCAGAAGATGTTTTTTTGGAAACCACCATCGCTTCCAGAAAAGTCATCAAAGGGTTAAATGTTAACACCAAAGGAAGATCGAGATTTTACTAAGGAATGCAAAGAGTTTTTATCTACTCATTCTATTGTGTTTTTTCCATATGCTTGGGATTTGGAAGAGTTTGGTGAGTCCTTCATTACTTATGTAATCAATGGTTCTGATCTTGTGTCTATGTTCTCAACTACTTCTGTCGATGATCTAAGTGCATAAATGTCAAGAAAAATGCCAACAAACTTGCAAAATGGACAACTCAAGCTATTCGTGTAAGTGCAGATGTTATGAGGCTAGGTTATTGTCTTTCGAATTCAACCTCATAATCACTTCAACCATATTATTTTGAGTATTCAAGGATACAATCCTAAGGAATTTCCTATGCATATTAATTTGAACACTTACAATATGTGGGGTATTGTGAAATCGATTGTCAATATCTGTCTAAAATTGAATAAAGGAAAATATGCATTTGTGAGAATATATGAGGTTCTTGTTGATGCATTCGAGGATGATTATGTAGAGAAGGATATCATTGGTGCTGGAGGAAAATAGACTCAAGCATGGCCTGGTCCATTATGAAAGGAACTCTTTCGTGGGTTTATAGCTCTCATTTCATTCCTAGAAATTATTGCCTCAACAATTGTTCTTTACACAGAATCTACAAGTATATTTGGATAATGGAAAGAATGCCTAACAATGTTTTGGAATTACTGGTAAAGTTAGAGGAGAAGTTAATGAGCACTTCCAGGAGAAAAGGGTATCTCAAAACAAGGTAATATCATTTCAATATTTTTAGTTAGTCATTGACTAATTATGTTGAGGCAACAATTAAACATCTTTTGGTAGTCAACAATCACCTCCAAATTTATGGTAGCAGTGGAATATATGTTCGATATTTTAAGGACAAGAATCTTGAATTATTGAGGTGGTAGAAAACCTGGAAAACAAAGTATCATCAATCAAATAAAATCATATTTATAGGCAGAGGACATTGCTCCAACATTCCATATTCTTTGCAACAACTATTATATTTTAGTTATTGTTATACTTTTGATTCCTAAAAAATAGGTAATAATTCGAAGATTTTTTGGGATATTTAGCTTAATCATTGGAATGTAACTAGGGGGGGGGTTGGTTTTCAGTGGTGTGCATAAAAAATACTCTGTTTTTTATTGTAAATTCTAGGACTCATTTCATTTTACAGTCAATGCTAAAGGCTATATGATGAGCAAACTCTCTCCTCTACTCTCTTAGTCTTCCTTTTCTTATTTCAAAAACATGTTATTTCTGCAAAGCATTGAATATATCTTGTTATGTTGGTAAGACAATGAAGATTTTACTGATTGCTTGCTCATTACAAGACTTGTTTTTCAATACATTATTATGTGTTTCTGAATGGTATTTATGATCAAGAATCTTCCTATGTGAGTGAAAAAATTGGGAACTTGCATATTTCTTTCCTCTATGATTTTATCTGGCTTATCAGATTGACTACCATTGACTAAGTAAAAGTGATAGGAACTTAATTTGGTGAATAGAGATTGATGTTGTCCTTCTTCATCCACTGTTGAAACCCCAAACCAATTTCAAAACCCAAAACATACTTATAATCATAAACCATTGCAATAACTGAGGTGCCCTATCTTGCCTTTAGTAGTCAAGTGCAACTTTAGGGACTAACAATACCCTTTGTGAAGAGAGTGAAAGTTTCCTTAGACACACAAATTCTATTAAAAGAAGGAAAATAAATTACACAATAAATGTGAGAGCTTACAATCTCCAGCATTACTGTTGCATGAGAAAATGAGAGCTTTAATAAGTTCATCAAACTAATTTTAAGCTATTTTTTGGTATGGACATCTTATCACATAATCATGTGACTATGACAAGTGTCCATGTACATTAAATAAATATTCTAACAATTTTTTATTTTGTTTCTTCTAAGAAGTGACTCTTTTCTAGACTCATTATCTAATCTAACAAAATTCATTCTAGAAAATCCTAAGTATATAAAATAATATTATACTATGTAATTTAGGATCATAATATCTAACATTCCCACATTTGATCCAAAAGTGCATTGGAACAAATACCAAGTTCTTCTCTAAAGTTAGTAAATTTGATCCTACCAAGTGGTTTTGTGAAAATATCTAAGATCTTATCTTCTGATGGTCAATATATTGGTTTGATGATGCCCTTTGCGATGAGTGTCCTAGTGCAATGATACTTTGTGTCGACATGATTTGTCTTGGAATGGAAAACTGTATATTTAGCAAGTTTAATGGATGACTGACTATAAATTAGCAATGAAGTAGCTTATGTTTGAGAAATTCCTAAATCATGTAAAACTATGCGTAACCAAACTATCTCACATATTACTTCCCATGCTGATGTATGTTCTTCTTCTGCGGAAGAATTTGCTACAATAGTTTGCTTCTTGCAACTCCAAAAAATTGTTGTTGATCCCATATTCATTAAGTAACTTGATGTTTATACAATTCCAACAAAATTTGCATCTCAATATCCAACAACTACAAATTTTGTATTCTTCTTGTATAGAATACCATAATATTTTTTACCTTAAATACATCTAAGAACCTGTTTTGTTGCATTCTAGTGGATTTCCCTAGGTTCTTGCATAAATCTGGAGAGAATGTTGACTGCATATGATAATTCTAGACTAGTGGTTGTCAAATAAATCAATATACCAATCAATTTCCTGTAATTAGTGTTGTTTACCAATTCCCCCCCTTCAAGTTTTGAAAGTTTAAATTTTTTCTCCATCGGGGTGAGAACAAATTTGCAATATTTCATGCCAAATATTTTCAATATCTTAGATGCATACTTGCATTGATTAATAAAAATGTTGTTTGAATGTTGAAATACTTCAACTCCAATATAGTAGTGATGTAATCCCAAAATATGTCATCTTAAATCCATCATGTAATTCCTTCTTTAGTTAAACAATATGATCATCATTGTTTCCAGTAATGATCAAGTCATCAACATACATGACTAAAATTACCAGATTTTTCCCTTGTAGGTGCACATATAAAGTATCATCAAATTCACTTCACTGAAAGTGAACTTTGTGAAGGAAATCATCCATTTTGGCATACCAAGCTCTCGGAGCTTATTTCAATCCATACAACACCTTGATTAATTTACAAACTTTTTGTTCCTGTCCTTCGAGCTCAAAACTTGGAGGTTGAGTCATATATATTTCTTCCTACAAATATCCATTAGGGAAGGTGCTTTTGGCATCCATCTAATGTACTTTCCATCATTTTTGAGTTGAAAATGCAAGTACCATTCAGATTGTGTTCCACTTTGTTGTTGACGCAAAATTTTCTTCATAATCAATCCCTTCATGTTGTGCAAAACCCTTGGCTACAAGTCTTTCCTTATACTTTTCTATTGTTTTGTCTGGCTTATACTTGATTCAGTAAACCCACTTGCATCCAATGGGTTTAACATATGGAGGAGAATAAAAAAAATTCCAAGTCTCATTATCTATCATTGCTTTATACTCGTCAACCATGGCTTTTCACCATTCTTCATGTTTTACTACCTTTTTTAAAGTTGAGGTCTTAGTAAAATCATTTGATATTCAAGAAAAAAATTCTTCATTCTTGTTCGAACTTCTTGTACATGTTTTTTTTTGTTCATCAGGTCTAACATCTTTCAAAATTTGAATATCACACTTAGGGAGTTGTTGTTGACACGTTTGGGGATTTGAATTATCACCATTATTGAACATAGGATTTATAGAGACAAAAACTCTTCTTTCCTCTGAAGTATTCGAAGGTGGAGTTTCATCATCTGATGAACTACTGGATGAATATTCAGATGAAATTTGTGATGAAGAAGAAGGTAAACTTGATGAAGAATTGCCATGTTCTGAAGAAGTCCAATCAATTTCAAACCAACGTTGTTGACTTGGTTGATTGTGCATCCTGAGTTTTTCTTTATCAACTTGTTTATCCAATCTTTCAAGAAGGATTTCTATTTCTGAAAAACTCTTCCTTTTTGTTTCATCAAATATAACATCTCGACCAACAATGAATATGTCATCAGATAAAAGGCGATATCCCKTATTTTCATCAGAATATCCAAGAAAGATACAATTCACACTTCATGAATCTAAATTAGTTCACTTTTCTTAAGGAACTAATGCATAACATATTGAACCAAAAACTCRAAGATGTTAGATTTGAGGCTTGAATTCATACCATGCTTCATATGGTGTGATCCCATCCAAATAAACAGTGGTAGATCTTCTCCTTAAGTAAACGATAGTATGAACTTTTTTAGCCCAGTATGAGGGACTTAAATTTTTTAAGGTTAACATGGATCTAGCCATGCCTAATAAAGTGTGATTCATCCTTTTAGTTACTCCATTTTTTTAGGAGTGTATACATTTTTAATTTCTTTCTCATTCCCTTTTCACTACAGAAAGTTTGGAATTCATTGGAAGTGAATTCCCCTCCATTATCGGTCCGTAATATGCCAATATTTTCCTTAGATTCATTTTCAACCAGACGTCAAAAAACCTTGGACCTTTTAAAGGTTTCTAACTTTGAATTTAAAAAATAAACCCAATTAATTATACTGTAATCATCAATGAAGAGTAGAAAATATTTACAGCTACCTAGAGAAGTCTCTAGGGGTCCACAAATACCACTATGAACAAGTTGCAAAAAACTGTTTGCATGCCATGAACCTATTGGAAATGTCTCTCTATTCTGTTTTCCATAAATGCAAGCTTCACATATTTCATTTTCCTTCTTAAAAGTTGGAAGTCCTAATACCATTCCCTATTTTTTAAGTTGAGAGAGACTTTAAAAATTCAAATGTCTATATTGGACATGCCATAACCTTATTGGTGAAGTCGTTACACTTTGTCTCCTATATATATCGAGGAGACCTATTCTAAGGATCATCTTATCACATCCCATATTATATTCTAAATTGGATATATTGTACAAGGAGGTTTCCCCCTCGAAGTGGATTTTATTCATTGACTTATTATCATTTTTAAGGCATTGGATCATAAAAGGGATTCCGATAAAAATTTCCAAACCTATCTCTACGTCGAGACATGCAATATAAGGATGTTTTTTAATTTTATTTTCTCGATAAATATAACAAAATGTATGCAATATAATGTTGTTGTTTTTTTCTTTTTGAAAAAAATTATAAAATGTTTGTAGTTTTTAGCACCTTCTCGACAATGGTGACAAAAAGTGATGGGCCAAATAATTGCAACAAGGATGTTGAACTCCTCAACTTGTAACTTTAGATTGTTAAACTAAGGACATAATTCTTTGATGAGGTATTGTGCATTATATTTTTTAACTGCATAAAGGAACTTATCTACTCAATAAGGAGACATGCTAACTCTATGAATGCAAGGACTACTTAGTCAATGAAAAGGATAAAAAGTATTGAACAATAATCAAAGAAAAGTTATTCAACAATAATCGAAGGAAAGGAGAAAAACAACTAAATAAAAAGAGCTTCAAAATAGAACTTGAAAACACCTACTAATCAGAGGCTACTCCTACTTAATTTGACATAAATGAGTTTTTAAATGAAGGGCTTCAATCCCAAGTAAACTTAGCTAAGTTAATGTACTATAGTGCAGAAAGAAACCTATTACAAAACATAATTAAACCTAATTCAATTAACATAAATGAGTGTTGAAATGAAGTGCTTCAAACCCAAGTAAACATATATAAGTTAATGTACTATAATTCAGAAAGTAACGTATTACAAAACATAATTAAACCTAATTCAATTAACCTATAGAAAATAAAGTTTAATCTACTACAATTTTCCTACTGTAAAGATGAACCAAAGCACTAGAATATGAAGTTATTTCTACTTGAAGTGACTTACTACAAACTTGAAGAAAACAAAAATTAATAGTACCTCCTTATCAATTGATATAATACCATGATGCTTACTTGAAATGACATGTTGTAATTTTCTACAGGAAATGAAGACTAGTTGTAGAAAATGATGCATAACATAAAATGAAATCAATATGGACTAAATACAATTGAAAGAAAATGAATGTAATAGCACAGAGAGTTCCCTTTTTCATCCTTGAGTGGGCCTTCCCCAAGGCTTCTACAAGGAACCTAGAAAGACTACCAAAAGTAAGAACTTTGAAAGTAAACTTTCTACATTAGAATACCAATCCATAACAACAATACATCCTCCAAGAGTTTGAATTCCTTAGCTCTATAAGAGTTCCTAATTCTGAAAAATAACCAAGACTAGATAAGGCTAATCCCTATATCTTGTTTATGAAAAAACATTATATCAATCCACCCTTAAATCAGTCCTTGATTGAAGGGTCCATGTCCTCAGGATCCCTATAATCATGGGCATATGTTCTAGGGATCAAATCCCCTTCCAGATTAACCTTTCTCAATTAGTAATTCAAGTGGACATGATGTTGGATTTGGTTCTTTCGGTGATTGAAGGCTTGACAAGTTTTAGAGGTTGATGAGGGGACACAATCCCCCTTTTCTATCATTCAAATGTTGGTTAAGGATGTCCTTGAACTTTGACCTACTTGAGCCCTAGGTTAGCACATCCTTAGATATGCATGAAATCATGACAATCCTAACTAAACTAGGATACATCACACACCCAATCATCCAAATCATTTCATTAACATTCAATTGCAAAAATCCCAACATAATTGTATTAATCATGGCCAATAGAGGTCTCATGGAGTACAAATGTGATCATAATATATCAAAAATGGGCCTCATGATATAACAATTGGGAGGTTTGTCACTCTTTTCCTTTCAACACTTTTTTAAATTTGGAATATCCTCTCCTAAAAAAAATTATTTCCTTTTACAATTTTTTCTTTTTTTAGAGGATTTTATTTGAATTTTAGTATTACATAATCTTTGATTTCCCTTTATCTCTAAGATTTGTCATTTTCTCAATTAATGTTGAGCAAAGATTCTCTAATTTGTATTTGTTGTTGTTCACATAAATTATTTAATGTGATATCAATGTCTAGATATGTACTTCTATCTCTCTTCCTTTATTCCTTTGGATGTTCAAAGTTCCCATTTCCCAGTCTTTGATCTTCTCATCCTATTCTAGCTACTCTTACCTATAATTTTTCACCTTTCATGTTATTTCCTCGCAATTTGCAGGCTCGTGTGGATGGATGATGATTGGTCTGCGAGGAGACAATCCCATTTAACATCAATTCAGCAAATATTGATTCAATATACAATTCATATATCTTCTTAGAAAGGAAAAAGTAATTGAAGTGGTATATAACAAAATGTCTAGGGCATAAATGAGAAGAATATTTCCAATTAATCGGTCCCGATGTTTTCCATAGATTCATTCATTTGATATTTGTTTAGAGTTTGATCCCAGCTTCTTGATTTGAGTAGCTGTTTATAGGCCTTATACCATTGTTGACATTTGGATCAAATTATTCCAGTATTTAAGAATGTGCAAAAACTTTATCTAATTCCATTACGATATTATTTAGAGAAACTTGTATCCCAACATAGCAAGAAACTCATAGTTATGTGCAAGAATGACCCTATACTATATCTTTTCCACATTGATTTCAATTCAACATGTAAAAGAGAAGTTTATTTCCATAATCGATCATGATGTTTTCTATAGACTCATTGATTTGATATTTGTTTAGAGTTTGATCCTAGAGTCTCGATTTGATTATCTATTTGTAGGTATTCTACCATTGTTTATATTTGACTCAATTTATTCCAATATTTAAGAATGCACACAAAACATTTTAAATTAGAAAAAGAGCTCATTGGCCTACAATTCCCTTCAAATCCAACACCAAGTGAATAATTCTATTTTTCCCAAACTCCATTTTGAGTCATCCCATGATGGAAGACAAGTTATGTACCCTAGAAAATGTTGTAAAATATGTTTCAAAAGGTTGGATTCAAATAAATCCAAGTGATGGAAGAGAAAAACCTATGACACATACAATGTTATGAATGCAGGGCAACAAGTTTGTAGAGCAAATCAACTAAATGATGTAATTGAGGAAAACTAAAAAAAATGCATTATGAAGGAAAATGATTAAAATTGCATCCAATTAGAAATAAATTCAATCAATATCAAGCTATCATCATTTAAGCTTTAAAATAATAGGATTAAGGAAAACAAAAAGAGTTGAGAGGCTTGGTTCAAAATTTAAAAGTGGGTCCCCAAATCAATTGACTTAGGGGGTTGTCAAGCCCTCAAAAATAGCCCTAAGGGTTCAATCCCCTTCACAAATAAGATATAGAAATTACTTCATAACAACATATTTATTAAAATTGTAAATCTGCCCCTTTAGTTTTGTCTTATATTGTTAAAGCACTCAACAAATATCTTCATTGTTCCTCATAAATCAACATACCAAATAATGCTAGAAACTACTCCTTAACATGAGAAACATAAGTTTGATTTTCAATTTTTTAATTCACAATATTTGGACAATGAAGGTACACTTCATATTACAACATAATTAAGATACAATTACATACCATAAGCTCATCAAACCCAAGTACAAAATGTACTATATACATATAAAAAACTAGGACACTCCAATTTCATCCAAACCCTAGCTAGGGCATGCAACATCAACAACAAACCCTAACCATAGATCACAACCTAACAAAGAATCACACCAAGCTAGTCCTAGCTGCTCCAAAGACTCAACAACAATTTAGCATCAACACCAATAAGTCCACCCTTGATCTCCCACTTTCATCATAGAAGTATTTTAGGAGATTCTCCAAGATTTTATCACATAAGATATTGGTATTGTTCACTCCTCTAGTGCTCATGTCTTAATTTTAGGTTTACATTATTCAAACCATGTGTTTTCTTTCTTTACATAAGTACAATGTCTCTAAGGAAAAACTTGATGTTATCCTTCCATGTTTCTTTTCCATCCTACAATTTGCATCCCATAAAGCCTAGGTCTTCTTCTCTTGCATCACACCAACACTTATATACGTTGTTGCAATGGAATATTAAAGCTACATCAACATCATATCCAAGCCTTACTCAAGCTAAGCATCACACCAAGCTCCAAGACTCCTCTACACCTTTATTTCTCTATGTTACTATTCTCCAGTTTACATTACACAAACCCTAAGTCTTCTTCTCTTACATCACATAAGTGTCTATACCCAAGCTCATCCTTGGAACTAGCATTCATATTCATTTTTCCTATAGGGTTTACATTACAAAACCTACATCTTCCTTCCTACAATAATTCTCTAAGAAAATTACAAGCATATAATAATGAGTATATCAATAGTGAGTAATGACAAAGGCTCTCTCCTGCCTTCATATAGAATTATGTGAGGGATCCCAACATAAAAAAAGGATTAGGTCTGCATAATTAACCCTATACCTAAGTTAAAAACAAAACCCCACATGGATAACTCCACTAAGAAATAATGTACAAGTGTTACAATAGGGTTATCCAACTTCAGAGATGATTCCCTCTCTAATCATGATGCCCATTTGGGCCCAACACCCCTCCTCCAAGATGGTGTGATATCCAACAAGTTGTTATCCCAATGCTTCCTCTTACATGGTAGTTCATTCTCCAAGTGTTCTCATGCAAGGTGTTGTGTGCCACATATTATCCTATTGTGTCTAGATCTCCTCAACATGTATGCCAAGTTAGTTACTTGATCCAATTATTCTCCTCAATCTATGTGTATGGGTTCAAAATGAATTATTCTCCTCAACCCAAGTGTCCTCAATTCAAGTATCCAACCTTTGAAGTGTACATCACATTGTCTCATGTTCTTAGGGATAATTTCCTAGCACTCATCCTCCTAGGCAGATACCTCTCCTATTCCAGCAACGACTCCCCCATTCTGTGCAATAGGAAAATTTTAAAGGATCCATACTTATCTTAAAGTGTAGAAACCTTGGTGAATCTTACTAAATCTTAAAATTCCAACCATAAAATGTTTAGTGATTTTTTGTTTAAAAATTTCAAATTTATAAGGAATTATATAGTTTCTAGATTTTTTTTGCATTTTTTAGAGTAAAATACTTTTATTCTATAGAATTTGGGTAAATCATTTTGGAAAAAAATGGAAATTGGTGAATCGTGTTTTGGAAAAAAACATGGAAAATTAGCACATAGTTGAAATTTAACCACTAAAATTTTCCATGGTGTGCACCCAATGGGTTAGTCATCATGCCACATATGATAAAAATATCCCAGGTAAGTACATTATGCTAGCACTTAAACTCAAATTGAGTGATCTGTATTTCCCCCAAGGATTATCATGGCACCAAGAGACCAAGCATTCTCCTAGATAGGTGAAAACACATTCAGACTAACCCCAAAGAAAAACACTCTCTCTTTATGAGAAAACTATTTTCTATAACACCAATAAACTCCCTATAAATCCATGCCCTATTAAACATTGTGTCTATCCCACAAACCCTCATCATCCAATAAATAATTGATCACAAAGGTGTGTCTCTATCCAAATAATCAACCAAGCACTCTATAACTCAACCTTTGAATGGTAAACATGCAATAAGAACAAAATCAAAGCTACTTGGTTTACACCATCAAACCAAGCTACTCCTTATTCATCTCAAAATTCCCCTTCACTAGGGGTTTCGAAAGAACAATGACCTTCTATGAAACTTAAGTAACAAAAACCTAGATGATTTCTTCATTCAAAAACATGAAATCACTTCAGAAAAAGAAAGTCATTAATAGTGACCTATCAAAACTCCAACATTCCTAAAGTTAACATCACGGGCCAAAATAGTTTGGCACCACAGAAAAATTTGTTCACAACATCCTACAAATATAATCACATTTCTAAAAAATACCAAGACAAATGGATCAAATATATAAAAAATGAAAGATAAAAATATGAATACATCTCAACTCAACAATCCTAAAATACCAAGATCGTCATAAAAGTAATAACCACCCATAAAGGGTTATCATCAAACTATGAACATAATAATCCCTCTCATGCACCTCAAGATCTTTGGTAACTAAGGCAACGACCTCAATAAGGTCACCTCCCTATTTTAGAGATAATATTGAAACAACATTAATATATAGGTTAACTCCCTCTTCTAGAAAGAATTCTACAACCTTATAACTAGTATTGGTCACTACTCCCATCCGCTGCAAGGTTGGAATAAATAATTGATTCCACTACTCTAGCTATAGATCATATCTCTAAGTTCATCTTCCACAACCTTATTCAATGCCAAATTCTCATTTTTACTACTAGGGTAAATCAAAACCCTAGTGGTCCTTTGTCTTCCTAGGGTTTCCCCCAAACCCTAGCAATCCAAGAAAAGAGTAAAAAACATAACCACATATAAATAATATAGCATGGAACATCCATTCTCCAAGATCAAGTACAAAGTACAATATCTACACACAAGTTTACCTACTAAGATTACCAATAGCTTATCATCAAACTAGCTATTACATATATGATCAATCTCTTAACAAGTACAATGTGCAAAATGTAGAACCAATATTATCCTCAAGGGATAATGCTAGAAGCTCCCTCCAATTTGTAACAATCACTGAAAATGAACAAGGTCATCATTGTTGGAACTCCATGTGAATCACATCCCTATATCTTATGAACGTTTTCATTCGGTAATCAATAGTCGAATAAGAAGTCCATTGGATAGTCAATAGGGTATTCGACTGGTTGATTAGGGCAACCATGGAAGTGCACTAGTGTAGAGCTCAAGGTAAAATTCAAGAAGTTTGTTACATGACCTCTCTAATCAAATTGGACTATGTCCTCCTTAATTCAATGGAGTTCACTACATTTTGATGTTATATATGGATATCCTTATGGATTGATCTATGATGGAATTTTTTTTGGGAATTTATTTGGTTCCTTGTGTTCCCTTTGTATGATGAGCTATTCTCATGTGTGCTTAAGTTATGAAATGATGTCTTTAGATATCACCCCTTTTTGGAAAGTTTATATGCTTGATCTATCTTATTCTCTAGTTCTCCAACATAATATCAAAGCTATTAGTTTGAGACCTAGCTTGTTGTCTACAAGTCTTTTGGAGGTTGTTAGCTGTACACACTCCATATGAATCAAATTTTTCTACAAGATTGACTCAAGGCTTCCAATTGCACACTAAATTAGAGATTAAATATATAGATCAAGATAATGAGTTCCAAACATGAACCCTTAGTTCTAAATGCCAATAATTATGGTGTGTGGACACACGATATGGAAATGTTATTGAAGAGAAAGGTACTTTGGCAGTTTATGAAGACTATGGTTCTACGTCGAAGGGATGATCAATAGAAGTTTAGCATCAATAAGAAGAAGGATGAGGCCATATGAATTATAACAAACCACATCTCTAGGTATTTTTCTTTCATACAAGCAAGATTCTTTGTTTGAATGAATTCTAGAAGGCATGAAAAAATATATTTGATAATATCAACGAAAGTTAGGTTATGCAAAATGAGACAGAATTGATCTCTCCCGATCCTCTCTATTTTGACAAAATTGAATATTATTTGACTTATTTAGAGGAGCTTCAACTGAAAATGCATGAACGTGGAGTGAGTTTTTCAAATGAAAGTATTCAACTCATAAATTTTATCCTAATGAATCTAAGGACTCCTTATAATTATGTATCATGTTTGGCATTCCATGCTAGTCTAGCTTCTAGAAAGGATGATGGTAAGGGTTATTAATTTGATTCTTTCTGTATTTTTCTAATTATGGCACATGAAAAATTGTTTGATGAAGGAAATCTTGAGATTAATAAATAGGCCCTTTCGTTGAAGGGTAAAGTTCCATAGAACTATAGAGAAAGAGTTTGAACAATTAGGGGAAACATTGGGTTTACATCGATCAAAATATTAAGAAGCGTGATGACCATACTTTGCCTAAGAAGGGTATGAAGAAGAGCCCATGTCGTTATTGTAGGAAATAAGGACATATGGAGAAGGATCACTAGCAGAAGACTAAATATAAAGAGGAGAAAATGAGGAATCTTCAAGGAGACATGTCAATTAAACAATGGACAAACCTGCAACATCGAACTTCATAAGGTAAGGTAAATAATTATACATTTTTTGTTATTACATCTCAAACCTTGCATACTCACACTTATAAAAGTGAGTGGATAGTTGACTATGGTTGTAGCCATCATATGACTAAAGTTGTTTCTCTCTTTTCTTCATTGACTATGGGTACAAAAAAATAAATCTTTGTAGAAAATGATTACACACTCATTGTTATTGGTTGTGGTAATACTGAATGTCAAAATGATGTGATCACTAATGTGTATCATGTACCTAGTTTGAGTGTCATTTTGTTCTTTATGAACCAACTAATTCAAATTGATTTGTTTTGAAAGATATGAAAAATAACTTTGTGGTTATTTCCAAGGATTTTCTTGACCCCATGGGAAAAGTGTATAAGTTCTATGATTTTGCCAAAAAACATCCAAGCTTCATTACACTCATCATAAATATGGATGACTAGTGCAAAATTTGGCATGAAATACTTAGACCCTTGAATTTTTTAAGTATGGAGTTGATGGTAAAATATGGCATGCTTATTGGACTACCTAGGGTTGTCCCCCCTAGTGGTGTATGTGAAGGGTGTTGTTATCACATTAATTTTTCTCATAAGAGATCTTTTGACAATTGTTCAAAAGCATCATCAATTGGAAAAAATAGCATAATAACACTACCTCATGGATACTTCACATCACCTCAAAGAGAAAAACAAAATCCTTGAAAATGGGTTTTTATACACTTGTGTGGCCTACCTTCACTAACACTTGTGAGACTAACTCAAGATATCCTTTGAAACCCACATAACTCTATTTATAGGTGTGAGGTTGACCTCTTTGGTGCATTTAAGGTGGCCTACCTGTCTTAGGTGGCTCTAGGTTGATGTACAAGGGAATTAATTTGAACTCTCATCCCATTAATGAGGAGTACTCCCCACCCCTCCTCCCCAAAGTCTTTTTCAAGTATTGGGAACCTATTTTGAATGAAGAGATTTCACATTGACGATAGTTCTTCATGAGGTTCAAAATTTTCCTCTAAATGAAATCCATGGGGTGGAATTTGAGAAGAGAATAAGTGAAAGGTTATCCTCGAGGGATGAGATTGGATATTAATTATCTTACTCTCTCATCTCTACCATTCATTTCCCTCATGCATGTTTGTGTTCTTTCCTCAAAGAACAAAGACTTCTTCATTCACCATTGTTAGAGAGGAATTTTAAGAAGAAAATTGACCCATTCCAAGAAGAGTGTTGGATCCCATTTGTATCCAACCATTATCCTTAGGTGTTGTTACTCATTTTATGTTTTTCCATTGGGATAATATATGAGTATTGTTGTTTCCCTCCAATTTATTGTGTTTAAGTGGTGTTCTTGTGGTTAAATTTGTAGTTTAGTTGCATGCATTATTTCTTGTTTTATTTTTCTGTGGTAATACTTTTGTGCTTGTCCTACAACTAACAATTGTCTAGGTTAGGATTGTGGGGATAGGAATCCACAAAAATCCCCATAATCATTTCTTATTCAAAACATACAAGTTTTCC
>ML813481.1:4389-16826 GCA_009831015.1 Picea engelmannii | reverse complement strand
CCAAAAGGGATTTCCAACAACCTCACCATAAGATTGTGGATCTGAAGACTGGACCAAGAAAAGATCCCTGGGAGGCATAGGTTCAATGGCAGTGAGTCCAAGAGGAGGCTCCTCGAAATCAAATCGAGTCCTCCTAGTATCATCTGGATCCCAAACAAGATCTCATGCATCCTGAAGAGTAGTCTTGGCCCACTTGGGCCTCTTCTCTGGATCTGCATTTGCATATGGATGTACTGAATTTGCATCTGACTGTACCAAATCTATATCTAGATCATTTGTATCCTCTGAATCAGAACTCTCATCTGAAGAAGAGTCGGCATGTGTATTCTCATCATATCTGACAGGTCGAAGAACAAAAGTGTTTGCATGTGGCTACTTAGGTACATACAAGACACTTTCCTAAAATTGGACACTATTCTCAATGATGAGCTAGTTCGAGGAAAGATCAATGAGTCTATATCCCTTCACACTGTTAGGGTATCTAACAAAGACACACTTTGTGCTCTGTGGATCAAGTTCCTTCCTCTTCTCAGAGGGAATCCTGGCCCATGCATGTGAACCAAAAATACGGAAGTGGGTCACTTCCAGTTTGAGGTCACTCCAAGGCTCGTAGGGGGTCTTATCCTTGGCAGATCTATTGGGAGAACTATTTTGGTTGTAGGTTTCAAAATTAAGTTCTTCATCCCATAATATTTGTGGAAGTGACTTTTCATGTAGCATGCAAGATGCCTTCTCTTTTAGAGATCTATTTTTTTGCTCAACAACTTCATTTTGCTACGGAGTATAGGGAACCGTGTGCTATAACTGAATCCCTGCCTCATGACAAAAATTCTATATCTCATGTTTGGCATAATATCCCTTGTTCTATGTTTGGAGGACTTTGACTTTATTTCATGAATGTGTTTCAACAAGGGCTTTGAAATCTTTGAGGTGTTGAAAGACCTTTGATTTTTTCCTGAAAAAGAAAATACATGTGAAGAATGAGAAATTATCAACAAAAATGAGCACGTACCTTGATTAACTAATTGATGGATGCATAAAATGGCCCATGATTTCACTATGGATCATATCTAAAGGAAAGGAATCCTTCTGAGTCTTTCCTTTATTGAATTTCTCTTGAGGGTGTTTTCCAAGAACACGCCCCTAAAAAATTCCTTTAGAGAAGTGGATGTCGGGTATACCATCAACCATTCTCTTCTTGCTAATATGTTTCATATATATGAAATTTAAATTCCCATACATTTCATTCCATATCCTACTACTTTCATGAACATGGGTAAGAAGTAATGCAAAATCTGGTTCAATAAATTCAGAAAATGTGTAGAGTCTAGATTGATGATTTACCTCACTGATAGAAACCCTGGAATTGGTTTGAATGTCATAGATATCCACTACATCAAGTGTGAATATGAATCTCTTTCTGGTGTCAGAGTTATTCATCTGATACATGGAGAGAATATTGACAGAAATTTTGGGAATGTGTAGCACATTCTTGAAGCTTTCGTTTGTGAGTTAAATTCTTCCTTTGTCGGTGACCTCGACTGGAGAGTTGTCCCCCATCAAAATAGGAGGACCTTTGCATGCATCCAATGGAGAATAAACTTCTTTTGTGGAATCCATGTGGTGTGATGCACCTGAATCTACGATCCAAGCATCGAGAGAGGAGTTGATGGAAATCAAAGCATGACTAGAATTGTCTTTCTTGATATTCTGATCTCCCGGCTTCTTGTTCTTGGCACCCTCAAGGATGTGATCTCCAAGGTTTTTTTGTTGAAGAATTTGGGCCATTTGATCTATATGTTTCTACATACATGCATATTCTGGATGAAATCCTTTATCGTCACACATTCACGATTGACAGAAATTTTGGGAACGTGTAGCACATTCTCAAAGATTTTGTTTGTGAGTTCAATTCTTCCTTTGTTGGTGACCTCGACTGGAGAGTTGTCCCCCATTAAAATAGGAGGACATTTGCAAGCATCCAATGAAGAATATACTTATTTTGTGGCATCCATGTGGTGTGATTCACTTTAATCTATGATCCAAGCATCGAGAGAGGAGTTGATGGAAATAAAAGAATGACTAGAATTTCCTTTCTTGGGATTCTGATCTTTTGGATTCTTGTTCTTGGCACTCTCAGGAATGTGATCTCCAAGGTTGTTTTGTTGAAGTATTTGGGCCATTTGATCTATCTGTTTCTACATACATGCAGATTTTGTTACACATTATTTTCTTCACTCCTATGACCGTTAATGATGTAAACCTATCCTTTGTCTTCAGAAGGATCAATGGCATGAATCCCTGAAGAAGAATGAAGATACATTTTCCCAGAGAGATGAAATTATACTTTTTATTTGTAAAACAAATTAGAAAAAGGGATCATCGCACCTTTCTTAGTGTTAAGGGTGTGACGATATAGGATCGTCGTAGGTTGCACCACAATATCCTGTGATGTCGTCGCAGTTTTCTCAGTGTTAATGGCACAACGATTTTAGTACGAAGGAAAACGAGCATCTTCTCGATTCTTCTAGAATAGAAGCTTTGAGGGTGGGTTGACCTCCGATCGGTTTGGATTTGAGTCGCATCCCTCATCTCTTGGGATCATCCTAACCTCCTCATCCTATCCTTTTCATCCTATAAAAGGAGAAGAGTTCTCATGGGGAAAGTTGGATTGAGTTGGCTAGTTCTTGGTTGGAAAGTTCTTGAGTTTTGTAGCTTGGAGTTTTTGGAGCTTGTATGTTGGCTTTGAGCTTTGATTTGTCAATATAGATTGTTGATCTCAGAATCCATGGAGAAGAAGTGTGTGGGAAGAAAGGAACTGTTGGAAGGTACCTTACAACATCAAGGCATTGGTTGTATTCTCCTTTTCATATCTTTAATAAAACAATATATTTCTTTCCCATAAAATTGATCTTATTTTATTGTATGACTCCTTGATCACATACATAGGTTTTGTTGAATATACGTTGTTGCTTTCACTTTGTTGGCTTGTGTCCTTTTACAGGTTCAACATCCCATAATCCTTGGAATAGAGCGAGGATTACACTAGCGAGGACAAACAACATTTAAAAGGCATTTTATTTATCTCTTGTTAGTTAGTATGCTTGATAATTAAAACTTAGGGAAAGTTTTATATTTTGTCTTGTTTTGTTCTAGTTTCAGGGTGAAACTAGGGAGATCTGTTTGTGTCTGCACTTATCGATTAGTCCGATAACAAAATTGGCAACCATACTCAGGAACGATTTTTTTTCCTAGTAGTATTTCTTTCTTTGTTTGATTGGTTGGGTTCTGCTTTCTAAGTCACTGGAAGATCCAGATGAACTCTTTGACTGTTTAAATTCACTAGAAAACCTTCTTGCTTTTTATTTTTTCCATTTTTCCTTTGAACGTCGCACCTTGCTTTGAGGGAAAGTGTGACGATATAGGATCAATGCACCCTACCTTTAGACATAGTGCGATGTCATCACACTATATTGTTCTATGGCCCACGACGATCTAGGATTGTCGCACTATGTTGACTGGTAGCCCGCGATGATTTTGTGAAAATATTTACTTTTTGATGGTTTTCCCTGCCCAAATCTGTGATAACTGTTTGGGTGATTTGTTAGGTCTGATTATAGTCTGCTTGACAACATTTGAATGTTCTTTTAGCCTTCTTTTATTTGTTTTAGATTGTGTGCTTTTGAAAGATTTGATCTCTTACTTTGAGTGTCTTTCAGTTTCCAAGAATTGTTTTTTCTTTAGAATTGTTTGGTGAAATAACTTATTTTTGTTTTATTGAATAGTTCGTGCTAAAAGAGAATTTGTTTGGGTTGCTTTGTTTTATAGACATTTGCTATTGATTTTATCTATCTTTGAAACAAAACATTTTAATTTCTTGCTTTGCATTAGTTTGGGGGGGCCAAGAATCGTGTATTGGTGTGCAGTCTCTTCGACTCATTTCTTAAAGATCTTGATATTGATGAGTTTAATTAAATTTTGGGACATTATGCATCTGGGAATGATAAACGTTTTCTCCTTCTCGTAATATAGCTTTCATTGAAGTGAAATATTTGCATTCTCATTTCTTTGCATTGTTTAGAGTCGGTCAAAACATCATTTAGTCTGTACCATTTTCCTCTTGATTAAACAACAACCTTAAAATAAAGCGCTTATAAAATTGATTAGACATTTTTATATTTTCTGGTAGAAAACCTACATAAACTTAGAGTGTAGGGATTTGGAATAGGTGTGAAAGATAACTTTCCAAAGCTACAAACAAACATAGTATCTTGTGATAGGGAGAGTTAAATCCACTTGGTACATTTTGTCATGGGAAGCCCTTCTAACACAAGGTTCAATCACGAGGTCGCATTAGGGACGGAAGAGTTACTCACCCTGCTTTGTTGGTCTTAGTGTAGATATTGCGCGTATTATTGGGGGTCACTTGAGAAGAAAATCCGGTGGGGACCTTCTCGAGTTGATTTTGGGCTTAGACACCCTACCTTTGCATGTGGATCAGACCGTCGACTATTTCCCAGGCATCATGGTCATAATTGGTAACCTTAGTGGCCTATCTCTTTAGAGTATTTACACGAGGTGACTGTGGAGGGGAAAGTCTTCATGGTACCTGGAATCGACGTTGGCCAAACTCACTTGGGATCCTTGGAGGGTATACCCATGATTATGTGTGGGAGCTTGCACCAGGGTGTAAATCCATTAAGCAGGTCGTCAATGTAACTTTTCCACCCGCTCTATCTCAACCCCTTCTTACATTGTTCTTGTGACATTGTATTTCATCACCAACTAGTGCGTTCATTGGGAGAAGGTTTTGTTTGTTTGATTTCTTCCTAGATTTTTAGTGTGTGCTATTTGTTTTCCCTAGTAGACTCTAGGTTGGATCTATATTTATGGCGTTAGCTCCTGGAATGACCAATGAAGCAACCCCTCCTCCAGGGGATCCTTTTATTTTTACTTCTTACGAAAACATTGGTCCTCCTCACATATATACTTTGACCCTTCTAGGTCTCACAATTGGATTACCGGTATGGTTGTTTTCCACTCAGGTAATCCCAAATGCAGCTAGTGCTTCAGTTGTAAGCACTTCCCCCTAAGAACATCAACCTCATGTTGATCCTTAAACTTCTTCACCAGTGAGATATTCTTCACCTTATTCACTTGCAAGGTCTTCTTATGTTTCATCTTCTTCGCCCAGTGAAATCTCTGAAGCTAGTAACCCGATGGATAAGAAGAAGAATAAAAGGAAGATTAAGAAGAAGAAAAATAAGAAAGGGTCAAAACTTCCAACCACCGTTGGACATGTTGGAAAGCAACCAGCTACTGATAATTGTGTTGGGAGTGTTGATGATGCCAAGATCACCCAAACAACCCGTAAGCCCAAGTACCCTTACATGTTTTGTAAGGCTAGCCATATTCTTAAGGATTGCCCTAGTGTATCCAAGGTTATAGAAGCATGGTCTACACACCCTTTCCATCCCATGTCGTCAACCTCTGCACAACATGCTAATGACCTCCCGTCAACTAGTCAGGATACCATTGGGAAGAAGAAAAGTAGAGTCAAGTTCCCATGTAGGTTATGTGGAGGGAGTCATCAAGCTCACATTTTCCCTCATATGGATGAAGCCTGAAAATTATTGGAGGACATGATTGTTTCCCAACCTCAACTTCCTACTGCTTATCGCAGGCTTACACTCGACCCACCTGTAGTTGATGGAATGATCAATTTGGTCCCTTTATCGGTTAGTCCGATTGATCAGGTAAACAATCTGGTCACGTGCTTAGTGGAACCAGTTGACAAAGTGGTCGATCCGATCACATCCTTGGTCGATCCCACTCTCCCGTAAGGGAGTGAAACCAAAGAGATCGATATGTTTCCACTTGTTGACCCCATTCTCCCCTTGGAGAATCTATCCCAAGTGATTGATCTGATCCCGTTATTGGTCGATCCTACTCTCCCCCTAGAGAGTAAACCCGATTATGCCCACATTTTTCTCGTTGATACAAAATCTACCATGCTCAGGGGGTATTCATCCTTCTCCCATAGAACCCCCTCCAAGTAATGAGGCCATCCTTTTCGATTGGGGTGTGATAATTGGACCTCGTCTTCCCTCTCACATTCCTTTCAAGATTAGTACAGGTTTGTGGTCGGGACGTTCCTCAGACGCTAATAGATGAAGGTTCGTCCGTTAGTATTTTGTCCTCTATTGCTTGGCAAGATTTGGGTTATCCTCAGCTTGTGACAGTTATGCAAAATTTGTTGGATTTCAACAGAAGAACCAATCAACCTTTAGGGACCCTTCCTCAGTTTCCCATAACTTTGGGAGGGAAAACTATTTTTATTGGCATCATGGTAGTCCAAGACCCCTTGTATTTTGATTTACTCCTTGGGCGAGATTATGTCTATGCCATGAAAGCTATTGTGTCCACTCTTTTTCATGTGATATATTTCCTACACGATGGACAAGTGGTGAATATTGATCAACTTTCATTTTTTGGTCCTAACTTAACCGTCAAATTGATGACTTCCCTGAACAGTTCATATATGCAGTTGGTATCACCCTTTCCACGAGTCAATTATGTGGCATTGTTTGCCATGTCTTCACTTACTGATGGAGATGAGCCTCTCACTGTAAGCTCAGTATCATATGACTTAGATCTAGTAGTTGACATGGTTATCTCTTTGATAGGTCTTTTAGAGATTGATCTCCTTATCCCTGTCACGACCCTCGACATGTGTTCCTTCCAGAGTGTGTTTCTTCCATCAAGTGAAGATCTCTTGGAGGCCATGACCGAGTTTTATCCCTTGACATGGTGTCCTTCCAGAGAATTTTCTTCTTGGAAGCAATGATCAAGAGGAGTTTTGAGCATGGTTTTATGATTTCAAGCTCATTAAAATATGAAGCCATCTTTGAGCGTGGTTTTCTGATTTCAAGCTCGTTAAAAAATGAAACTAGTCATGAGGATAGATTTGTGTCTCTATGGAAACCTCGTTAAAAAATGAAACAGAGGTCATGAGGATAGATTTTGGGTCTTTGTGGAAGCCTCGTTAAAAAATGAAAAAGAGCTTACAAGCATAGTCCTTGTTTCTATGTCGAGCTCGTTAAAAATTGAAATAGAGGTCTGGGGATTGAACCTGGATTCTCGAGCATAGTTTTTCTTCTCTATGGCAAGCGCATTAAAAATTTAAATATATTTCCCCCCGTCTTCGATTGAGTCCAGTACTTTGTTACGTATAGTATTTGAAGCTTCCTTTCATCCGCATGTGTTGTTGGACGAAACAAATCTTGGGGGGAAATGCTTTCAGCCTTTGGACTTCATGTTGAAGTTAAAGATGCTAGTTTCTTAAGTTGGGGGCTAAGTACCAACCATCCCTGTGTTATGCATTGGGAAGTCCAAGCATAGTTTTCTATGGTTCAATCTTGTGTAAAAATGAAACCACCTACCTCAAGCATAGTTTCCTCTGGTTCAAGATTGTGTAAAAATGAATCCAGGTCCAAGCATAGTTTTGGCTAGTTTTAAGCTTGTGTAAAAATAAAATCTATCCCAAGCATAATTTTGTTTTGTTTTAAGCTTGCGTAAAAATGAAAACAATCCTGAGATTAGTATTTTTTATTTCTTGTGCTCATAAATATTTGAGAATATAACCAAGTACACTTTTATCACTTTTTCAGGCTCATAAAGGATATACGAAAAGGGAACCCACTGAAGTTCCCTTTAAGCTCTTTTCAGACTCTCTAAACATGAAAGATTGCCAAGCGATCTTGTTCTTTTCACGCTCGTTAAAGTATTTGAAGAAAACGTATGTTGAGCGGTAGTTTATCTCTTTTTCGGTCTCATCATACTACTTTAAAAAAAAGGACATTTTGGAGTTTCCTTTAAGTGTTTTTCAGACTCTCTAAAATATGAAAAACACCTGAGTTTTCTTTCCTTGGACTCGTAAAACAAACATTGAAAGACCCATATGGGACCGAACCACTCCTTCCTAGAGTTCATTAAAAATAATATGAAGGACTCATTCGAAGGATGAGCTTACAGTTCAAGCATATGTTATCCTCCTCAAGCTTCTATAAAAATAAAGAGGTACTCGCCAGAAATGGTGAGGGAAATTTGGGAAATAAATGTATGTAAAACTGTATTCTATGTAAGAGTCACTTTTGAACATGACATCCTTTCACTCACTTTGTGTCTACGTTGGAAAATCCACTTGTCTCCTGATCATACTCCTTTATAATATTACAAATCAGTCTGTGATCCCTGTTGTTGAGTCAGTGTTTCCAAGACAATCATCGTGTCGTCAATATGTTCAAAGAGAAGTTCAACCTAGAAATCCTTCTATTGCATCGACCATTTTTGCAGTCCTTAAGCCTTCTATTGCATCAGCCATCCTTGAGTCAATCATAAATCACATGCTATTTTAATCTACTCAAATCTTTTTACCTCTTTCATGCCATTGATGGGTGATACATTAAGGCCCTCCTGTGACGATTCTTTTCCTGTCGACTTCAACTCATTATCCAGGAATTGGACTTAGAAACTAATTGGTACCTTGGAAATTGCATTCCTTAATGGAAGGTTTCCTCACTTTCAACAATGGGTTTTCATTATCGACCCCTGATCAGGAGATTCTGTCGAGTGTTCGACTTCAGCTCATAAATTCACACCCATTGGATTGTACTAGTGTACCTTGATATTCATTGACATTAATGGTGATTTCCCTCGCATGTGTTAATGATATTCATTAATGACCGGTAATCAAGTGGTTTCTACCATGTTCGACTTCAACACATGTATTCACATGGTTAGATTTGAACTATAGAGTGGTGGAGATGAAGACCCTGAATCTTTTCTAACAGATTCAGGTTGCGTTGGAGTATATTCATATTGTACTGTTGCATATATCCACAATGTATGTCTCATGGCTATGTTCAAATTTGAGTCTTTAACACATAGATCCACAATGTATTTTTGGTGGCGATGTTCAAATTTGAGTCATATTGGCATGGATCCACAATGTTTGTTTGGTGGCCATGACCTATCTTACTTGACATGGAACTTGCATGTCGACATTTATGATTTGAGTCATTTGTATTCTAAGTATGGGAATTTCTACCTCAGTGATGATATATTATTTTACTGTATTTCCTCGTTTGTTGGCAGGTTTCCAATCGACGTGTTCCTTGTTCCCTACACACACTCGATAAAGTATTTCATCTATCACTCTGTTCTAACTTCATACTTTGGGGGGATCTCTGTTACACATTATTTTCGTCACTGCTATTACCATTAATGATGTAAACCTATCATTTGTCTTCATAAATATCAATGGCATGAATCCCTGAACAAGAATGAAGATACATTTTCCCAGAGAGATTAAATTATACTTTTCCTTTGTCAAAAACCTTAGAAAAATGGATCATTGCACCTTGCTTAGTGTTAAGGGTGAGACAATATAGGATTGTCACAGGTTGCACCATAGTAGCCTGCAATGTCGTCACAGTTTTCTCAGTTTTAAGGGCATGACGATTGTCGTACGAAGGAAAAAGAGCATGTTCTCGATTCTTCTAGAAGAGAAGCTTCAAGGCTGAGTTGGCGTCTGATCGGTTTGGATATTAGTCACATCCCTCATCTCTTGGGATCATCCTAACCTCCTCACCCTATCCTTTTTATCCTATAAAAGGAGAAGAGTTATCATGGGGAAATTTGTATTGAGTTGGCTAGTACTTGGTTGGAAAGTTCTTGAGTTTTGTAGCTTGGAGTTTTTGGAGCTTTTATGTTGGCTTTGAGATTTGCTTTGTCAAGATAGATTGTTGATCTTAGAATCCATGGAGCACAAGTGTGTGGGAAGCAAGGAACTGTTGGAATGTACCTTAAAACATCAAGGCATTGGTTGTATTCTCCTTTTCATATCTTTAATACAACAATATATTTCTTTCCCATAAAATTGATCCTATTTTATTGTATGACTCCTTGATCACATACATAGGTTTTTTTGAGTATACATTGTTGCTTTCACTTCATTGGCTTGTGTATTTTTACAAGTTCAACATACCATAAGCCTTGGAATGGAGAGAGGATGACACTAGCAAGGACAAATGACATTTAAAAGGCATGACATTTATCTTGTGTTAGTTACTATGCTTGATAATTAAAACTTAGGGAAAGTTTTGTATTATGTCTTGTTTGTTCTAGTTTCGAGGTGAAACTAGGGAGATCTGTTTGTGTCTGCACTTACTGATTAGTATGATAACATAGTTTCCCCCCATCAAAATAGGAGGACCTTTTCATGCATCGAATGAAGAATAGACTTCTTTTTGTGGCACCCATGTGGTGTGATGCACATGAATCTACGATCCAAGCATCGGGAGAGGAGTTGATGGAAATCAAAGCATGACTAGAATTGCCTTTCTTTGGATTATGATATTTCGACTTCTTGTTCTTGGCACCCTCAGGGATGTGATATCCAAGGTTGTTTTTCTGAATTATTTGGGCCATTTCATCTATCTTTTTCTACATACAAGCGGATTATGGATGGAATCCTTTATGGCAGTAAGTGCATTTCTCCCCTTTTCTTCCCTTTCCACCTTTTTATCTAGAGGCATTGTTGAAGGGTTTTGAGTACCCTTCATTCTTTGGATTTGAATTTTCTTTCCTTTTTTCTTTGTCTTCATATTTATGATATTGATGACCACTTCCATCTAGCACAGAAAGTGCATGTGACTTTGGGCCTTTGATTTTTCCCATATTGATGAGCTTGTTCTGCTCTTATGTCAGAGACTCGATAAAGCCCTCAAGAGAGGGCATCATCCAGGTAGATCCAGAGGAAAACCTAACTGAATGAAATGTGGATACAAACACTGAGTATTCTGGACCAAGTTTGGAGAGAATTGTGAGAACCATTTTTTTCTCCTCCTTAGACTTATCAACCCGCAAGCCTTGAGTTGTGGCAAAAAATCCTTATATTTGGTAAATAAATATTGGATATTGTCGAAGGTTTTTGGATCCAATGTGAGAAATTACACCTCAATCATGTGTCCCCTCATCTCATCCTATTTTCCAAAAATCCCTTCCATGGTGGTCTAGGATTCATCAGGGGTTTAATAGGAGGATATCTGAAAGAGGAGTTCAGGAGAAATGAGACTGCAAATTGTTCTAAACTCTTCATCCATTCGATTTAGATACTTGGATTTTCTATGGCTGATGTTGGTATTTTCTTTGTGTGCATGGTTAACCGGTATAATCCTCTGTCTCAAAGATGCATTATCATAATCTCCTTCCATGCAAATAAATTGTATGGTGTAAGAATGAATTCTTTTGGAAATTCCATTTTTCCGCTGTCTTCAATCTTTGGTACCTGCAAAAATAATTTGGTGTGCATTTTCCCTAGCAGTTCGTCGGCTATGATACCATGTAAATTTTTTGAACCTACACAAAATAGATCTATCTAGTAATTAACATACAAAATTGCAGAGAAAATATGAGAAAAGAGATGCAGGAGAGAAAGAATGGAAGAATTATCATTAATCAAAATGAATGAATGATAATTTACACATGATATACTATGTATAAATCAACCAATGCACACTAGAGGAGAAGCTAATGTGCCATAATTGTGTTCTAGAGTGATCTGGACGCACACCAACAATTACGAGAGTAAATTTCCACCTAGTCTAGTCTCTCGGGCAGTTACGGGAGTGAACTACCACCTAGTTTGAGTTAACTAGTCTATCAGTCTCTAGTTAACTGACTGAAATAGAGTGAAGTGAGCAGGAGATTAGGGAATCATGATTAATGTGCTATTTTGATGATTATCCCAAGGAAAATGCACATTAGTTGGTGGTGATCCCAATGTTGCATGGTGATAATCCTAATGTGGCATCTAGACTCCACTCAACCGATCAAACTGAAGTGTGAACTGAAGAGAATATTCTCCCTAAAATATAGGATATTGAATAATGACTAATAAACATAGGGAAAACCTTAGGAAAAAGAAATCCTAGGTGTGTGTGAAGTATCTCCAACAAAATATGCTTTGAGTCAGTGCACTGCTCTTTTGACAGCCATGGAAAATCAAATAATTTGGTCTACTACATTAAAGGATCTTTATGCATCTGATAATGATTTTCAGGATATTGTGGAACAGTTGAAGAATCCAGTCACTAGGAACATGGATCTTAATCAAGGTGAATTTTTATGCAACATCGCTACCTCTTTAAAGGAAAAAGTTATGCATTCCAATTGTTAATGAGAGAAAATATTATCAAAGACCTTCATAGTAGTGGTTTGGCATGACATTTTGGAAAGGATAAGACACTACCCTTAATTGAAGATAAGTATTACTGGCTGAATATGAAAAAAGATATACTCGGGTATGTGTCAGGATGTAGGATTTGTAAAATGTCTAAAGGACACCCACATAACTCAGGGTTGTATATGCCATT
>ML813480.1:135621-151295 GCA_009831015.1 Picea engelmannii | reverse complement strand
CCTCACATCATATGACTCATTCTCATAAGTTGCTTCCTTCCACATCTCATAGTAGCATTTTACAAATTGTAGTTGGAGACTATACAAAGCTTGATGTTTTAGAATCATGCACCATGCAATTAGTTGATGGTTGTATCAATTATGTTCACCTTGTCCTTGAAATATTTTCCAATCTAGTTTCTATTTATTAGATTTTTCACTCTAGTGATTAGGTTTCTCCTCATGATGTGGTAATTAGATAACTAAAGAAACCACAAATTGTTGTTGCTTCTGGTTAGATGTCCACTTTGCTTCATGGGACATAATGCACACAAAGTCTACAAATTATAGTATACTTCAACATAAAATATTTGGACATCTAAACTATAGATGTTTTTAGTAGTTGAGCGCACAAAATTTGGTGCTTGGTCTTCCTAAAATCTCTTGTATTGATGGAGTTTGTCAAAGTTGTGTTCTTGGTAAACAACATCGATACCCTTTCCCTAAAGGTAAGGCATTGCGTGATACCAGACCTTTTGAGTTGGTACATTGTGATCTCATGTCATTTTTGAATCCTTCATTTTTAGGGGCTAAGTATGCACTCACCTTTATTGATGAATTATAATTGTTGGTTAGACAACTTTGGAAACAATTTTGCAATGTTGATACAGTTTTGGGGAAAAATACTAAGTAAAGGAAAAGTGCACGGAAGAAGAAGGAATCTAGGGAGTGCGCAACTAAGGCACATCCAGGACGAGAGTGCGCAGAAGGAAGACAACACACAAACAAAATGATAAAGCAAGAGAATAAAGCATGACAAAAGGATGACAACCCGACATTCCAGAAATAGAAGAACAACAGAAAAACAACATGCATATTGAAAAGCATAAGAAATTTGTCGAACAACTAGTTGACTGAACACGCCATGCATTGTAATGGGGTATTTTTGAGATGAGAAGATAAGGGTTTTTATCCCTAGATTTATGTATAAACATGTAACAGGTTGGGAGACTAGGGGTTACTCAATATGGTTGGTTTTGCTATGTTAGGGTCTAGAGTGTGATGTTATGTTCAATTCCATGTTAAGTTCTGTGATTTTATATTCGGTCTTGTTCTTTTCTATTCGATATTGAGTTCCAGAGTTCTTTAATGTGGCAGTCTGCGGACGAGAAGAATGAATAAAGGAATGATAAAGAGATGATACAAAATCTTGTGTTGTATGTCTTTCTATGTTTGCTTATGAATTCTATTTGTATGCATCGTAGAATAGATTTGTCTTATGGTTAAATATGGTGCAATGTTCATGATTGTGACAGATCAAAATCTATGCAGTAATATGGAATATGCCTATTATAGGAATCTGAATCATAAGTAAGTTAATATTGAATAGAACAGAGTTACACGAACAAACATAATAAGGAAGAATGAACTGAATGTTTACCTCCCATTCCCTTACTACTGCAGAAGCCTAGTTTTCGTAGTCCCAATAGATACTTCGGGTGAGACTTCATCTACGCAAGTAGGTGATGTTGAAAGGGCCGGTTTTTGGTGGGTTTTATTGGTCATAGATAAACCGAACCTAGGGTCTTACAACCCATGCACAATGCCAACAAATGGTTCCGTTGCCGAGACCGAGACTTTGTGATTATGGGGATGTTTTGGAGGCCGATTAAGAAGAATATCTCATATGGTTGGAAAGGAAGGAACGAGAGTTTGCTCAACAGGAGAATAGAAATCCTCGGATGAGTGACAAACAATGGATGCAAAGGTATGTGTACAAAAATCTTCATGAAATTTTCTTTGGCGAATTTCAAATTATTCTAAATGAGTGGTTAGAAATATTAGTGAAGAAAACTGAAAGGTACAACATTGCAGTTCCATGGATTTGGACTCTTGAATTGGTAAGACAACTGAATACTGTAAGTGAACCAACTACTCGAGCAATTGATTTTTGGTTGGACAACATACTAGGAGGTTATGTTATAGAATTTGAAGTAGACTGTATTCAATCATACAATGTTGCAGAAAGGGACTTTTTCATAGGTCCAGTCGGGAGGATATTGAAATCATTAGGTATGTGGATAAATATGCTATTATGTGAAAAGCACATGATGATAATGGAATCCAAATGCTAAGGGGTTCACCCACATAGGGGAACTGGGGGATGATAGGAGGATCGTTTAAGAGCATGAAGGAAGCAATGCAAGAGATAGGGAGGGACTAAGGATGCAAGAAGAGGGTATACTAGAGAAAAAATACAAGTTTGGAGAGTTGCACAAAGGAAGGATGTACAAGAGGCAAAAGGTTGGGGATGAGAAAGGAGAGTCGCGCAGTGAGCCAGAGGGGAGGGAACCTTGAGCACTAGTCTAAATCATGGATGTACCATGCATAGGAGGAGAAGAAGAGGAGTTTCGGTCCATTCCAATAATAGAAGAACCAATAAGTCCTACTCATACATGATCCTATGTTGAATCCACGAACTTGTGTGCATCACCACAATCAGAAATAATGGTTGAAGATTTGTCAAAAGAAATTGTAGTTAGCTAAGGAGGACCAAGTAGTAGGAGTCAGAGTAGTGGAAGTAGTTCACATAGTCATAATCAGAGTCAAGCAACATCACCAAGTGGAGGGAATACACAAATAAACATGGCAGGGGTAGACGATACTCTAAGACTACCCGAGTTCCAGGGAGTCGGGTTAGAGGACCCAGAACAACACTTGTTTCTCTGCGAGACAATTTGGGCCACAAAGAATGTCCAAGATGAGGTTGTGAAGATTGTGCAGTTAGTGACAACATGTAGAGGTTGTGAACTAGTATGGTATATGAATCTATAGAGCATCACGCCTATAGGACAGGCCGAGACTTTGGCAGAGATTAAGCAAGCACTGCTGAAGGAGTTCAAGAAGCCAAAGTTAGAGTCGTAGGACATCATAGAAATGAAGGATATTAAACAGGTACAAACATAGTCGATATGGGAATTCGACCAGAGATTTAAGGATGTGATGGGTAGATTGACTTTCCAGATCCTAGATCAACAACATCAAGAATGGTTTATTGCTCGGCTTCTACCACACATTCGCAGACCATTGATCCAATAGAAAGTTGTGTCGCAGCCCGAGGCACTGGAAATTGCAATGAAATTGGAATCATCTCTAGTGGGAGACAGTGGAGGAATGTCACAAGTTTATATGGAGTTGGTTGCATTGACAATTCAATTGGCAGAACTGAGAAAGGGAAAGGAGAAATGTGAGCAAATCTAGTGTACAAAATGTAGGATTGAAGGCCACCACAAGGGTGAATGCCTAGGATTCGTGTAGTATTTGGTGACAGGAGCGATGAATCCATTACCGAGAGGAGGATATTGTGAGATATGTAAGAAATGGGGCCATCACCCAACAAAGTTTCCAATACTATAGAAATATCAGATCACCCCAAGGAATTTGTTTTGCAACTTTTGCAAATCAGTGGGACACGAGGACAAGGATTTTTGCACGTTCGACTTAATGAGGGAGCACACATCGGATATGTATAGGATTCAAGAAGAGAATGTTGTAGCAGAAGTGAGGGGTCCACAATATAACAATCAAAGAGGTTTCAATGAAGGGAACAAAGGAAATTTTGGCAGAGGCCAAGGTAGAGGGAATTTTGGTAGAGGAGAAAGAGGAACGATTACATGTTATAACTATAATCAACCTGGAAACTTGGCCCATGACTGTTAGAATCTGTGTACGACATGCACATATTTCAAATCACTAGATCACTCGACATAAGACTGTCCCCAACTAGTTGTGAAGTGGCAAGCTAGAGGAAACCAAAACCAGAATCTGAATCAAAATGTGCAAAATATATTAGCCAAAAGACGCAATGAAGGACCAAGGGTAGCAATGGTGACGTGCAGAGGAGCTATAAAAGGGGCTGATATGATGAATGAAGGAAACAAGACTGAGCAGTGGGTAAGGAAGTCAACAGGGCCTATGCCAGCCTTTTATCCTCAATAAGAAAATGAGACATATTAGAGAGCAATAAAAGAAGCACTTGGAGTGGATTGGGGAGCATCAACATCAACTGCACCTCATGTAGAAGATCATGCTATGCTAGAGAAACCAATTGGAAAGGTAAGCAGGTTGACATAATTCCTAAAAAATTGTGTAGAGCTAATAAAATATGAAACTGCACTAAGAACATTATACAACATGATTGATCACTGTACAAGAGGAAGGAAAACTTATATCACCCAAAGGATGGTAAATCAGGTACTGCACATGAAGAGAACCAATGGAGAATTCAAATTCAGTGCGCATATTGAGGAGTATGATGTGGATAATGTTATCTTGGACTTAGGGTTTGACGTGAATGTGTTACCTAAATAGACATGGGAGTTTATGGGAAAACCAAAGTTAGTATGGTCTCCTGTTTAGCTAAGGCTCGTGAATCAACACAAAATAGTACCGATTGGTTGTTTGATAGGAGTACCTGTGAACATAGATGGGGTGCGCAATATGGCATACTTTCAATTTATTGAGATCGTGGACGACATTCAACCATATACAAAACTGATGGGACTGGAATGGGTGTTTGATAACCATAAAATAATCAATTTGAAGGGGATATATATGATATTTGAATTTGGATATTTAAGAGTTACTGCCACCCTTGTACCCATCAGAAGGAAAGAGATACATAGAGACAACAAGAGGGAATGCCATTGAAAGTTTAAATAACATGACTGTGCGGATGGAGGATTATGTCAACCCGACAACAGATGGTGTGTTAAGTTGGCGAAGTATCAGTTCATGTGCATCAGATTCTAAAGAAGGTTTAGAGCATTGGCAACAGAGAATGCACGAGGTGTCAACTAGACGACGTGCACGCATAACCCGATCCCTGTGCTGGATTGGTACAGAGCTATGTGATCCACCCATGTATGATGGATTAACTAATATAAGAATGTTTGTAAATGCATTTGAGTTGCAGGTACTTTAACAACACATGTTGTTAGCATTAGATGTTGTAATAAGGGAAACTCCAACTAGATGGTGGGCTTCACACAGGGAGGGAATGAAAAACTGGTCACAGTGCAACAGAATAATGCAAATAAGGTTTGGTACCGAGGAAGAAAATATTACGCAGAAGTATACATGGGAGAGTGATCCAGTGGTTCATGTTGAACATTGCAAGAATTTATGGAGTTTAGTACCAAAAACAGAGTGGACACACATATTTATACACACACTAGACACAATTTTGAAGAATTGATATTTTGAATTGGAGATGTCCAGGGAGACATCAGGATGGGAAGAATTGGTCCATAAGTTCAAAATCACATTTACATTTGAACATAAATCCCCATCAATAGATGCAGCGTTACAGGATATCCAAATGAAGATCTTCTCGGAAGAAGGGATGATGGAGGTGGTACCAGTATGTAGTGCGCACAGGGACAAGATGACTTCCCATGAGCTATTGGAATGCTACAAAGTAGCTAAGGAAGATCAAGATGAAGAGGATCCCAGGAATGTATAGGTACCTGAAACAGAAGGAGAATGAGTAGTAGAAGGACCAGAGCTTGAATATGCCGCATATACACAACCTATAAAGACATGAAAGGTAAACATTGGGATGATAGAGAATCCCAAGTTTGCACATATAGGATATTATTGGAGTGATGAGATAGTTGAGAAGATTCTAGACTTACTACAAGAATATCAAGACCTATTCGCAACGACATTTTCAGAGATGAAGGAAATAGTACGAGACTTAGGCGAGATGAATATCCCACTGAAACCAGGAGCTAAGCCAGTGCGACAAAGGCATTACAGGTTAAATCCGAGGTACAAGGAGATGGTGAAGGATGAAATAGACGGGATGTTGGATGCAAGAATCATCTAACTGCTAGAAGAATCTGAGTGGATCAGTCCAATGGTGGTGTAGGATAAGAAGACATGCCGAATCGGGATCTATGTGGATCTAAGGAAGTTGAATGATGCATGATTACATGATCCATTTCCAACACCATTCAGGGATAAGGTACTAGAGAACGTAGGAGGCCAGGAAAATTATTCTTTCACAGATGGATTCTCGGGATACCATCAGATAAGAATTGCACAAGAGGATCGACACAAGACCACTTTTGTGACTGAGTGGGGGAGTTATTAGTATACAGTTATGCCATTTGGATTGAAGAATTCCCCCGCGGTTTTTTCCCGAGTAGTGGTTGCAACATTCAAGGAGTTCATCCATAAGTTCCTAGAAGTCTACTTGGATGATTAGGTGGTGTTCATTCTACTGAAGGATCATATAGAAGTCCTTAGACTAATGTTGGATCAATGCAAACAGTGTCAGATTTCATTGAACTTGAAGAAGTGTATCTTTTGCACACCGTTTGGAATTCTGTTGGGGCATGTAGTGTGCAAACATGGACTATTAATAGATCCATCGAAGATTGTAGTAATTCTAGAGTTGGAACCTCCTACATCAGTCAAACAACTAAGGGAAATGTTGGGTCATGCAAGTTATTACAGGAAATTTATGAAAGGATATGCGCAGATCACAACACCGATGGAAATGTTATTAAAGAAGGAAGTGAAGTGTCAATGGAATGAGGACTGTCAGAAGGGGTTGGACACCTTGAAACAAAAATGGGTAGCCACGCCGATTTTGATATTTCTGTATTGGGACAAAGCGTTCCATGTACATGTAAATGCATCGTCCATAACGCTAGGTGAAATACTATCCCAACCAGGGGAGGGAGACATATATTACCCAATTTCTTTTGCAAGCAGGAAGTTGTTCATATTAGAGAATAACTATATAACCACATAACGAGAAGGATTGGCAATGATCTATGCACTACATAAATTCAGGCATTATCTATTGGGGTCTCACTTTAAGATGTATACAGATCATTCTGCATTAAAATACTTAGTCAACAGGCCAATTTTGGGGGAGAATATGCAGGTGGCTATTATTATTTTAGGAATATGACTTTGAGGTTGTAGTGAAACCGGGGAAGCTGAATGCAGAACCAGAACATCTATCGCGCATATTTTCAGGAGAAGATGCAAGCAATTTAGATGACAACTTCCCAAACGTGCAGTTATTTGCAGTAAGGATGGTGGATGATTACTTCTCGGACATTGTACAATTTCTTAGTAAAAGTATGGCTCCATATGAGATGACAGTAGCGCAGAAGAAGCAACTGGTAGTGAAAGCAACAGACTATCAGCTAATTGTAGGGAATCTATACAAGTTGGGTGCATATGGAATATTGAGATGCTGTGTGTTGGAACATGAAAGACTGTTGATACTTGAAGAAGCACATGATGTAATTATAGGAGGACATTATGTAGTGAGAGTAGCTACATAGAAGATATTTTGTGTAGGGATTTGGTGGCCTACACTTCAAAAATATGCGAAGGAGTACTTTTCGTCATGCGAGGTATGCCAAAGAGTGGGAAAGCCATCTAGGAGGGAAAAAATGCCTTTGAATCCACAAGTTACGTTCTAAACATTTGAGAAATGGGACATAGACTTTTTGGGGCCAATCAACCCACATGCAAGAATATTAGGGGCAAGGTACATCATCACCATGATGGAGTACTTGACAAGGTGGGCAGAAGCAACCCCCGTTACAGACTTCACTACAGAGACTGCTGCGCATTTTCTATTCAAGAATGTAGTCACAAGGTTTGGATGTCTGCGCATATTACTCAGTGATCAAGGTACACACTTTCTAAACATGACAATTGCATCATTGACTGAGGACTTCCAGATTCATCATCAAAAGAGTACCCCATATCACCCTCAGGACAATAGAATAGTGGAAGCTTTTAATAAGATCTCAGAGAACGCCTTGACAAAGATTTGTAATGTAGGAAGAGATGATTGGGACTTAACAACTTCTGCAGTATTATAGCCTTACATGACTACAAGTAAGAAGTTGATAGGGAAGATGACTTTCAGGTTGGTCTATGGGAAAGAAGCAATAATTCCAATGGAGTTTATTCTATCTAGCTTGCACATTGTGGCAATCACAGAGCTATCAAACACTGGCATAATAGAAGAGAGATTGACACATCTAGTACAGCTTGAGGAGGATCTGTTTGTCCCAGGATTCCACCAACATGTTCAAAAAGCAAGAGAGAAGGCTTGGCATGATCGACACATTAAAAAAAAGAAGTTCCAAGTAGGAGATCTGGTACTACTTTATGACAACAAGTTTATGCAACATCCAAGAAAGTTTAGAGTGTAGTGGTCATGATACCATGTGATTCAACAGGTAACAAAGACAGGTGTTGCATGGTTGGAAACCTTGAATGGAGAAGTCTTTGAAGGAATGGTGAATGGAAGTTAGCAAAAACTCTATAGAGACGAACGATAGTGTGTGCAAACCTGGGCTGCGCCAAAACACATGTATTATATTAGTTGTACCATAGTAGCAAGGAAAAACAAGGAAAAACAAATAAAAAGTAGATATAGGAAAACAAAAAAGAGTGTTCGAGTACCAAGGCATAAGAAATTAAGTAGAAGGAATGTCATCACACATCAAAATAACACTGCACCAATTTAAGAGACAATACACATATGAGATAGACTACGAAGTACAAGAATGAAAAAACAAAGAACCAATGTGCAGTTTGACAATGACAAGACAATTAAAGCATTAAAGTATGGAAATAACGGTTATGATGCAGGAGTGACAGGTCATAAAAGCGTTGTATAAGTCTTAAATGATAAAAGTTGCCCAGAATCATGATAGATCGATAGTACGAGGGAAAAATCACACGATGGATTTGGTAATAAAGGAGCATTTAGTTAAAAGCTCATCAACCATGGTGGTGGATTGTACAAGGTAGTTAAGGTAGGCTGAGACAGGTACAATTGGCACAAAGACACAAAAACAACATAAAGTTGTGAAGGGAAAGTCATTGTTGCATGAAAGCAGGAGTAAACTGAGTGAACCATAGAGAATTAGAGAATAGAGCCGAGCTACCAGAGCTGAGCCAGAGCGACTCGTGAAGAGACGTAGAGCTAGTCCAGGAATTCGTCACAGTAAATGAATGGCACTGCCGAATGTTGGAGGATCGTCTGCAACAATGAGAAAACAACTAAAGTGACCAGTAGCATCACCAAAGGTTGAGGAGGTAGTCAGATCTTTGGCTTTGATGCCACCAACAAGATTTCACAGAGACTACCTGCCGTCGCGGATGGGCAATGCACCACCTGTCAATGTACCAGCCAATGGGAAGTACCCATTGCCAATAACAACAGTTCCAGATGGTGTAAGTAGTGACCAATATATGCTCGGGAAGATTTCCAATCTTAAGTTTATGGACCATGATATCACAGATGCACAAAAATTCCCTGAGTTTTCCAGGGAGCAATACTTGTGCACTAGGAGTGTCCGAGAAATAGGAGCAATATTGCTCAACCACAAGAGTGGGCAACATGGTTGCAGAAGGTAGGAACATTGAACCTATTTGACATTCCACATTTCGGGCGGAGTACACAAATTAATGCATGTGTGAAGGTATTATTAAGCTATGTTCACGGGGGGACACTCTGGTTGGACCCGCTAGTATCATTCGATACTACACTGATTATACGAATAACATGACTTCCAAAGGCTGGTGAGGACCTTGCCATTCTATGTAACAAAGTAGGAGAGCCATCCCTCTCAGAGTTAGTGAAAGAGAAATTTGAGACATTTAGAGGAAAGAGAGGTCTGGATGTTAAGAGAATCAACGATAAACATGTGAGGTTTGTGACTTAGGTATTGTCCTACAAGATGCTACGAAAATGTCACCAAGATGAAGTACCGACTGCACTCATTGCATCCACAGAGAAATGTATGTAAGGAGTTCAGATGAACTGGGCTTCCTTTTTAGTCAACAATTTTTTACAGAATTGCATAGAGGCCCACGAGAAGGGCATTGAATTTCATTACCATGGTTGCTCATATTAATTGTGTTGGTTGGGTGACAAGAACCTGCGTATTACTAGCACATGCACACTTTAGGTAACAATAATCTGGCTGTGAGGTATGCCAATTTATGGAACTCAACAATTAAGAGAAGACAAAATGACAGTAACACCACATTTTTCATGTACTTTCAAAATATCACATATATAGTTGGACACACACCATGAATATCGACCGAAATGGTAGAAATCTATAAAGATATTACATGGTTTAGAGCTGGCATGTGCCATATGTACGTGCAAGATAGGAAGGATCCAGCGCGACAATGCTTGTCAACCAATTACAGGTTGAAAATAGAAGACGTGAACTTGATAGTCAATGACTAGGAGGAATATTGGAGGACCCTAATAGAAAAGACAGGGCCATTAGACGAGAAGGAAGAACAAGACATAAGTGATGAGGGGCAGGGTGAAGAGCAAGGAATAGATCAAAATAATGGCACAGGTGATATGCCTAGCTCATCTACAGGCCCTAAGAGAGGAATAGAAATGAAGGAGAGGGGGGAAGAAAAAGCAGGAGGGGCGCGCAAGAAAGTCAAGGCGTAGAGGAAGACCCCATTTTATATATTAACTAATGATGATATGGACAAAATTGGTTACCAGATATGGGATACAACAAAATAAATATGGGAGGAAGCAACAAGGAAGCAAGAAGAGAAACATAAGAAAGTGCAGGATCAACGAGGAGTACTTCAATAGATGCTGGAAGTAGCAAGCATTGCGACAAAGCATAGGTCCAGGGAAGGACTATCCATAGGGACAAGGATAGAAGTAGAAAGCATGCATCTGACCTTGACACAGCTAACAATAGGGCATAAAACCTTACATATTGAGACAGATGTTTTGGAGATTCCAATGGACTAGTTACAAGAGAAAGTAAATGCATTGGGCCATCTCAATATAGTCGTATCAAGGATGTCCATGCAAAGGTTACAAGACTTGCACGCAGGACTGGTGCAAGAATTGAGGAATAGAGGAGAGGAAGAACACAAAGAGTTGGGAAGAGTAAGGGATGAAAGAGCCCAATTATACGATAACTATGACACAATACTTCAACAAAAGAGGGAATTTGAAGGTAGAGTAGAAGAAGTTCTGAAGAATAAAGACAAGGTTGAGGAAAGGGATAAGAAAGCATTAAAGGAAAAGGATGAGGCTGAAGGGATAACGCAAAAAACATAGGAAGCAATCCAAAAGTTATATAAGGAAATTCCCAAAGTTCCTATAGTAGTCGAAGCTACTATGGAGGAGCAAGTGCTAAAGAGATTGGCGAAGTCATTAAGGGCTTAAGGGAGAAGATCCAAGACTTACAGTTGAGGAACATGCTGAGAACACCACCCAAGGTGCACAAAGGCAGAGAGAATGGCAATGACAACAGTTGAAAACATTAAAAAGATAGAGGGAGAATGTGCAAATCTCTGTGAGGAGAGCTCACAAATATGAACCGAGTTGGCAGAAGACTTGGAGATGAAGGCAGTGGAAGCACGCTTAAGGGAAGCGCAAGAGAGAGCACATCATGCTTCACAGAAGATAACAACACTTCCACTAGCAGAGCAAGTGACAACCATTTTAGCACATAGGTAGGCATACATGGAGGTAGAGAATATGAGGGATCAAAAAAAGATCCTTGAACAGAGACTGGGACCACTACAGGAAGAGGCAGTGAGGGTAATTAAAGAGTTGGCCACTATGCAGGGTAAGGTCAAGCAAGCAAGGATTGAAGCAAAGGACAAACTTACAAACTTGACCGCACAGGGGGAAAAGGAAATAACAACAACAAAGGCCACAATCATCAAAGAGGTGGAGGTAGTAAATGATGCCTCTCAAAATTTTATTTCCGCATGGAAGAGTAGGCAAGAAGCCTGAGTGACCTGGGATGAACCACAGGTGAGTGTTGGGGGCCTGTTGAACATGCAACTTTGGAAACAATTTTGCAGTTTTGATACAGTTTTGGGGGAAAATACTAAGTAAATGAAAAGTGCACGGAATAAGAAGGAAAGCTAGGGAGTGTGCAACTAAGGTGCATCTAGGAGGACAATGTGTAGAAAGAGGAAAGTGCGCTAAAGGAAGACAACACACAACAAGAAGGATAAAGCAAGAGAATAAAGCATGATAGAAGGATGACAACCCACCATTCCAGAAATATAAGAGCAACATAAAAGCAACATGTAAATTGAAAAGCAGAAGAAAGCTGTCGAACAACCAGTTGACTGAACTGGCCATGCATTGTAATGGGGTATTTTTGGGATGAGCAGATTAGGGTTTTTAGCCCTAGTTTTATGTATAAATATGTAATAGATTGAGAGAATAGGGGTTCGTAAATATGGTTGGTTCTGTTATTTTAGGCTCTGGAGTGCGATGTTATGTTTAGTTCCATGTTAAGTTCTATGATGTTATATTCTGTGCTGTTATGTTCGATATTGAGTTCTAGAGTTCTTTAATGTAGCCGTCTGCGGATGAGAAGAATGAATAAAGGAATGATAAAGAGATGATACATAATCTTGTGTTGTTTGTCTTTCTATGTTTGCTTATGAATTCTATTTGTATTCATCGTAGAATAGATTTGTCTTATGGTTAAATATGGTGCAATGTTCATGACTGTGACATTAACAGATCTATGTAGTAATCCGAAACATGTTGATTATAGGAATTTGAATCATAAGTAAGTTAATACCAAATAGAATAGAATTACACACACAAATGCAATAAGGAAGAATGAATCGAATGTTTGCCTCCCATTCCCTTAGTACTACAGAAGCTTGGTTCTCGCAGTCCCAATAGATACCTTGGCTGAGACTTCATCTGCGAAAGCAGGTGATGCCAAAAGGGTCGGTGTCTGGTGGGTTTTGTTTGTCATAGATAACCAAACCTAGGGTCTTACAACCTACACACAACACCAACAATCACCTTTTTCATGGGTGTAATTTTATAATTACAAGAGTGAAGTCTTTGCTACTTTTAAGACCTTCCAGAATTTTGCTGAGAAGAAATCCTCTCCTTCTATCAAGAAAATATGCAGAGATAATAAGGGGGAGTATGTCAATAAGGAATTCAAATATTTTTTAAGATAACATGGCATTTATCATCAACACTTTATTTCTTACAGCCCTTAGCAAAATGTCGTTTCCATAAGAAAGAACTGGACATTGAAAGTGACAACTAATGGTATAAATCAATAAAAAAACATGGCACATTTTTTCTTAGATGGAGTGGTGAATTCTACAAAGTACATTCAAAATCACATGCTTCACAGTGAAATGATGAATATGACTTTCGAGGAAGCTTGGACCCATGTCAAGCTAGATGTTTCTTCTTTCAAGGTATTTAGTAGTTAAGTGTGGGATTTAATTCTAGAGGAAAATCACAATGCTACGGAGAAGAAGAGCTAACTAATGATTTTTTTTGGTAACTATGAGGATATAAAGGCATACAAGTTATTTGGTCTGGTTTCTAAAGATGTGTTGTTTTAAATAGCCGTCCACTTTGATGAGTGATTTGACCTAAACTTTTATGCTAATTCTCGCATATATTGTCTCATAGAAGATGGCGAATATCACACTGTTATTTTTTTGTAGAACAAGAAGATGATGAAAATTATGTTGTTGCAAATCACACCATTGGCATTGAAAATTAACAAGCATAGAATTTTCCCAAAGCTACAAATTGGCCTGAATAAAATCTGCCTTTGGCTCCACTTGGTTAAGGATAGAATGTGAGTAGAAGTCTTCGTGAGAGAAAGAGGCTCGACATATATGGCTATGAGCCAACTAATTTAAGTTATTTTTCCTTTGGCTCTCACCATACTCATTCACAGGCTGTTGGTTCCTCTCTTTGGAGTTAGACCGTTTCAATTGATCCAAAACATTTTTTTGATGCTATTGGTATACTAGAATGGGATGTTGCCATGAAAAAAGAGTACTCTTTCTTTTTGAAGTATCACACATGGGATCTTATTCCTCTTCCTAAGGGACAAGAATGGTTCGCTATAAATGGATCTACAAAATTAGATATGCAGTAGATGGCTATGTTGACAAGAGAAATGCATGTCTCGTGCCCAAGGGAATTTTACAAGTTGAAGAAATTGATTATTTTGAGATCTTCCCTTCTGTTGCCAAGATGAATTCCATATTCTTCTCACTTTCACTTATTGCCTCCTAAGGTTGATTAGTCTATAAGATGGATGTGAAGAGAAAGTTTTTACATGGTGATTTGTATGAGGAATTCTACATTGAACAACCTTCTAGTTTTGTGCAAGATCCTTCCCTTGTTTTCAAGCTCCAACATTCATTGGATGGTATTGAACAAGCTCCATGAGATTGGTATGACAAGATGGATGTTTTTTTTGTTGCTTTAGGTTTCAAATGTGTCATGTGGATCCTACAATTTACACTAAGAGGCAATGAACTAATATCTTGATTCTAGTGTGGCATGTGGAGGATTTAGTTATCACAAGCAATTCTTCATCCATGATTCAGAGTGTTCAACAAGCACTAATGGGGTAGTTTGATATGACATGCCTTGGTTCTTTGGATTATTATAGGTCCTTCGATCTTAAAAAAGGATTTCCATTTTTTAGTAGAAGTATGCACTTGGTTTACTTTAATGCTTTGAAATGGTTGATTACAATCTTGCACCCACTCCATTGCTATTAGGTGTTACACTTGTTGCTAGCTTCTCTTCACCACATGTTAATCCTTCATCGTACATACAACTAGTTGGGAGTATGCTATATTTGAATCATACATGCCTTGACATTTCCTTTGTAGTTGGGCTTGTTTCTTGGTTCTCTCAAGATCCTCATGAGATTCAATGGAAGACATCCAAGTGTTTTCTAAGGTACATTAAGGGAATTACCAATTTTATCATTGTTGGTGCGTAGTGGGGAGACCCAGGGTTCAACATTAATTCACCAACAAAACCCTAAGTTACCATCCCTTTCAACATCACCCGCAAGTAGGTGAAGTCTCACCCGAGGTATCTATGGGGACTACAGGAACCAAGTTTCCGCATTCATGATAACCATTATACTTAACATTAGTTCTTTATACCATTTATCATGTGAGCATAACCATCATAACATATAAACATTCATAGAAACCATACATTATATGAACGCAATAAACATAACAATAAACACATCATAACACAACATAACACAAATAAACCAGGATTTAACATTGTTCACCCAAGATGGGCTATGTCCACAATGACTGTCTTCTTATATTATTCATAATCATCTCTTACAAAACATGCGCACTATGGTCATACATTATTCCCTTGCCGTTATCCTACCCTTCTATCTGTCTCTCTTCACTCTTACATTCACACATACAATGCACACTTAGCTCTTCTTACTGTTGTTGTGCCTCTTTCGTCACCTTGGTGAGAAAAATAGAGGTGCTTGAAAGCTCATCTGGGTCTGCTGAGCAGGACAGCTGTATAGAAAAGAGTTAGAGAAAGAAAACAAAAAAAAAACTAGAATTAAAAATTAAACTAAGAAATGCAATAAAAACTAAATTCATGAGCATAGGGACATAGAAACAAAAAGAACGATAAGACCCATGTCACCAATGTTTGAGGCTGATCTATTAGTGAAAACAAAGCACCAAGAAGAAAGGGGACAATGAGTCCCTTCTTCCTCCAAGGGAAGGCTCTTGGACCCTCACTAGCTAGCTCTTCTTACAACAAAGAAAAATGGAAAATGGTGATGAAAGAA
>ML813480.1:125104-135518 GCA_009831015.1 Picea engelmannii | reverse complement strand
ATTACTTTGAATTCCTTGAGAAAATGAGGTGCATCCATGTCTTTTTATAGCATTCATTTGGGTTATTGTTTAACTGCTTTGTAGTGTGAAAAGAGGCCAATTAGGGCATTATTAGGTCTTTGACCAGCCCACCAGTCGGATCCAGCCCAGATTTGAGGGTCAAATCGGCTTGGGATCTGAACCATAAGTGGTTGGGAGGCTGACCACTTCCATAAATGCGTCGTTTAGCAGGTGCGCGACTTTTTGCACTAACAGTCGCGCATCGTGTGCCTGTGCGCGATTTCTACGTTCCTGTTCCGCGCATGCGCGCGCACGCCCAATGTCTGCAAAGCGCTCTTCAATTTTTCACTACTTTGTATAGTTTTTGACCTTTTTTGAATGCTGTGGTATTAAATCAGGTCCATGGATGACTTCATCACTGTTTGACGATGCTGAGTTCTTGTAACCATATGCGGACGAAATTTCAGTGATAACAGATGCTCCCTGATGGATGAGGTTAGGGGCATACGTGTAGCCGAAATCCATCAATGTTTCTTCTACTGAGAATGTTGTTGTAAGATAGAGAAATAGTGGGATCGTTCAGAGCGATCCGTTGGAGAAAAAAGGAACCGGTAGGACCCGACCTTCCATGAGGTGTATAAAATAGAAAATTGTGTACAAACGAGGCGGGCATGCCCCATGCTCGTGTTATGTAACTCTGAAAAAAAGATGTCTGAAGTGTTGGTGTAGACAACTGCAGCACCCGCGGGGGCGGTTGTGATAAAGGCATAAGACAATTCTGCAAATGAACATACTCTGAATAGTAGGCAGTGATCGCGAGAATAAGTAGCAGCGATGATGTGGGCATTGATAGCCCTGCCAAGTTCATAGGTCTTCGACAACTGAAAGAACTAACTGCAATAGTCGCAAAGTAATACCCACCGTAACATGAGAAAGTGTTGGCGTCGAATGTTATGGGGGTCAACGACAGTAGGGAGCAATGATGTTTCACCCTGTGCCGTCCGAGATCTCTCATTGAGTGGATAATGAGAATCAAGATACTGTCGCCCTTCCAGAAAACTGTGCTGATGTCGACAAAAAGGGGGACGCGACTCCTAGAAGCAAATGGCTTCATGAAATCTACTAGGTGAGGGGAGGAAGTGGCAGAGGTACATGGACAAAGTCAAGATGTGAGAAGACTCAAGACTGCCCTTGGTTGGAGGATGTATGAGAGAAAAAGTGGCCACAACCGTTCAACGAGGTCGAGTGTCAGGGGGATGACAAGACTGGGGATAAGTTGTGCCAAAGGCGGGACAAGGTGAACAAATTTAGAGGGTAGAGGTAAGTGACCTGTAGGGTACTCTGAAGATATGGACGATGCCGGTGAGGGAAGATGATAAGTAGTGCTCCAACCAAGGGTGACATGGGTTGCGGCTGGCCAAAAAGAGGGAAGCAGGTCGCCAAAGGTGACGACAAAAAGGGTAATGTAACGACTGAATATAAAGGCATTTGTACAATAAATAACGAATAATTGGGGAGAAATGTACAAATACAGAAACAGGTGCCCCAGTGTGATATGGGTGGCCCATGTAGGGCATAATTTGCTTGGAAAACTAATGAAGGGTGGGGGTCCCATTGGTGAGTTTCTGTATGAGGTAGGTGAAATGAAGGTAGGTTTGCAGATGAGAAAACTGATTGTGGATGAAATGGAGGGTTCATGATACTGCAGAGGTGCAGTTAAAAAAAAAAAAAGAGAACCGTGAAGAGATAATCTGGGAGTTTGTGTGGGAAAGCTAGCAAAATGAGGAGAAGGAGTATGTGGTTGATTCGTGACATGATGAAAGACTATCGGGACTCCCATCCCTAAAGGGTTTTGAAAAACAGCATGAGTGTCAAAAGTGTCAAAAGGTGCTATGAATGGGACAACTCATGTGGGTAAGAATGCTACCGCGTAACAGTACCGAAGATGCAAATGGAGGTGTGGGTATCAACGGGCACTCAAAGAACATATGCCTCTCGAATGGAGCATTTCATGTGAGGTGGTGTAGAGAGCCTCACATACGATGGTGCTGGGCCTCAACCAGGAGGCCAATGACGGCGGTGTATTCGTCTTGGTTGTTGGTTGATGACCCCAAACATATGCCTCTCGAATGGAGCATTTCATGTGAGGGGGTGTAGAGAGCCCAAGCAGCCAAAGCGAGATTTTGTGTCCAACGGCTGGCGCCGTCAGCGTAACCGATGTGGTAGGTTGGTGGAGGAAGCATCTGTCAATAGCACAAAGGATAGTTTAGACATGAGGGAGGGAGAAAAAGATTAAAAACACTAGAAAAGAAATAACCTAAAGTAGAATGACTACTTTTAAGCATAAAATTTCTTGAGATACAACCTGTTGACGGGTTCTTTGAGAGAGAGGCCTTCGGGAGAGGCCAGGATATATGCGCCTTTGGTGAGGCAATGTTGAATGATGTATGGGCCATGCCAGAGGGAATCTAATTTTCCATGGCCAAAGGTATCATGAGCGATATCGTAAGCCAAGACGAGGTTGCCTTCGCGGAATGAGCGAAGGTTGACATGGCGATCAAAGGTAGCCTTGGTTCATTTTTTAGCTGCCTCGTTGTTCTGTAAGGAAGATCGACGATCTTCATCCAGAGACTCCAAGTTTAGCAAGTGCTACTCCATTGGAGCAGTGTCAGGTAATAACTCAATTGCGGTGCGTAAGGTGGGAATTTCGTACTCGATGGGAAGAGTGGCCTCAACCCCATGGACTAAATGAAATGGTGTGAAACCAGTAGCGGTTTTCACAGCCGTTTGGTAAGCCCATAGCGCAGGAAATAACATATGATGCCAATTGTTTTTATGTTTATTAACCATGCGCTGTAACATGGTCTTGAGGACTTTGTTAACTGCCTTGACCTTTTCGTTAGACTGAGGGTAATATGGTGAGGAAAACTCGTGAGAGAAGCCTAACCGAGATGAGAGTTCGACGAATATCTCATTCTCGAAGAGTTTCCCATGGTCGGAAATGAGTTGGAGGGGTACTCCAAAGTGGGATATGACGTGGTTAAAGAAAAAACGCGCTGCAGTTTCAGCGGTGTTGTTGAAAGTGGGCATAGCTTCTGCCAAATTGGTGAAGTAATCCACGACGACAATGATGTATTTGTGACCATTGCTAGAGGAGGGATTACACGTCATAAAGTCGATGCCCCATTTACAAAAAGGGCCGGCAGTAATGACAGGGTGAAGAAGAGTGGGGGAGCTCGGGCTTTGTTGGCGTAAAGCTGACATTGTGCACATCGTTTCACAGCATGAATGTAATCATGAAACAAGGTAGGCCAAAAGTAACCGGCTCAGATAATATTTTGAGCAGTGGATATACCCGAAAGATGGCCCCCACATGCGCCCCTGTGGCAGTTGTCTAAGACTCTATCGACCTCGTCAATAGTCAGGCATCGACAAAGAATGGTGTCGACGCCCCGCTGGTATAGGATGTCTCCGATGAGAAGGTAGCTGGGGGCTTGATGGCGAATACGTCAACGCTCATCTTGTGAAAGGTGGGTATCGAACTTTTGAGTTCGGAGGTAGACGAGGAGGTCACCGTAGCAAGGATCATCCGAAGTGATGTGAAAGAGATGTTCGTTGGGAAAGTCGGTGTTGACGGGGGCACTGGTGGTGTCAGAGGGGAGGGCCGTGACAAGTTCGGCGAGAACAAGGGCCTTCTTACTCTTAGGTGTTGAGAACTCGAGGTCGTACTCCTGAAGGATAACGATCCATCGAGCGAATTTGTCGTTAACTTGTCGATGACTGAGCAAGTACTACATAGGGTTGGAATCTGCGACGACCTTTGTGGTGCAAAGCAGAATGTAATGGTGCAGTTTCTGGACTGCGAGGACAACTGCAAGAGCAAGTTTCTCTTCGTGTTTATATTTCAAGGGTGGCCCTGAGAGGTTTTTACTAACATAATAAATGACATGTTCACGATTGTCATCTTCGAGCTGGATGAGGACGTCGGCTACTGATACAGCTGATGCTGATACATAGAGGATATAGTCGTGATTATAGTCAGGTGCACTAATTAAAGGTGCATTTGAAAGCGCTATTTTAAGATCGTCAAATGATTGTTGGGCATGGTCGTCCCAGTGGAATGGGATGTCGTGACGTAGTAAGCGAAGGAAACCGTGTGCGCGTATGGCGTAATCTGGGACAAAGTGTCTAAGAAAGTTAGCTTTTCCTTGTAGACTTTGAAGTTATCGTAAATTCCGGGGAGGTGGAATTTCAGTGATAGCTTGGACTTTGAGGGGGTCCACGGTAATACCACTTTGGGAAATGATAAAACCGAGGAGGTTCCCTATGGTGACACAGAACACACACTTGAGAGGATTTAAGCGGATGTTGTACTGATGACACCGTTGAAAGATGATTCGTAAATCATCGAGATGCTGGGTGCCTTTCTTGGATCGAGTTGTGAGGTTGTCCAAGTAGGCGAGGATGATGTGGGCCAGATCGTGAAAGATGTATGTCATAGCCCACTGGAAAGTTGTGCCGGCATTCTTTAAGCCGAAAGGCATGACACAATATGCAAAAGTACCCCACGGGGTAGTGAATGCAGTTTTATATTGATCGGCGGGGTGAATTTGAATTTGATTATAACCAGAGAATCCATCCATAAAGGAGAGAGCCTCGTGGCCCGCACAGTCGTCGATAATTTGATCGATAAAAGGCATTGGAAAGTTGTCTTTGGGACATGCATGATTGAGATCGCGAAAGTCTGTGCAAACGCGGATAGTGCCCTGTTTTTTGTTAACGGGTACAGGGTTGGAAACCCATGAGGTATAGGCGATGGGGTAAATGATCCCGGCAGCGCGTAACTTGTCAATTTCGGCTTTGATAGCCGTGGCTTTGGATGGATGTAGCGGTCACTGTTTTTGGCGAACTGGTGTAATGTTGGGCCAGGTGTCGATGCGATGTTCAAAAATAGAGGGATCGAGGCCAGGCATTTCTGTGTATGACCAGGCGAAAATATCCCTATATTCCTGGAAGAGGGCTTTATATGCGGCGATTTCTTGAGGAGTGCAAGCAACTCCAATGGTGATTTCTTCGACGATGCCGTTTTTAATGGAAATGTCGATTTTAATGGTGGGGGAAATGTTGGCCATATTGCCTTCTTCAAAAGCATCAGGGGCAGGAATGGGATTTTTGAACCTATCGATAGGCCCTAATGGGATAAAATCCTTGGTTTCGACCATGTAAATGGGGTTTTGGTTAGGAGGCATGGAGGCTTCCTGTGGAGAGAAGAGTGCGCAATGGTGTAGCGCATCCCAGGGAAAGACCGAGTGGTTTAACTCTTCGAGTATTTCTTCGTTGTATTAGAAGTGACGAGAATACAAGGGGTCGTGAGGAGTGATCTCGATGACAGTGGTCGTGTGGTTGCCCCCTGGTGAAGAAGCAGGGGGAACATTGTTAGGAGATGGTGAGGGTTCACTCGACATAAACCATATATTGAAGTACTGAGGGGTACCCGTGGTGGTTGGGTGGAGAGTCTCCGTAGGGGAATGAGCAGGAGAGTTGGGGGGTGAATCCTCAGATACATCATCTAAGAACCATGGAGGTGTTGGGAGTGCCTCAGGTTCGGGAGAAATGACATGAAGGGCCTCTAGTGATGAGGTAATGTCAATTATCGCCTCTGCGGGTCGGTGAAGCAGGGTCAATTGACGTTGCCTGTATTCAAGGATCATAGGACACTGGTATGTAAAATGAGCTAATGAATCACAGAGAGAGCAAGGGCGTCTCATACGTTCATTGACTGAAGTGGTGACATAATGGATGTCAGTGATATTTGTTGAGGAGGACGTAGCAGGACGGGGGTTGTTCTAGAAGTTCTGGCATATGGCGGCTAATGTCTGCTGAAAGCGTGGCAGTGTCGGGCAATGATGGGTATAATGGCCATACTCTGAACATATAGCACAAGCGTATTTGGTACTCAACCCTTTACTACTGGAAGGGTGGGTGGTAGTGGCGGGACTAGCAGTAGTGGCGGGTGTTGGGGGAGTTTGATTGAGGGGGATCAAATTCCATAATTCAGGTAGCGATGGACAGTTGTTGGTTTGGTGGCCCTCTTTCTCACATAGTGCACAAGGTGGTGGGATGCGTGGAGGAAGTGGAGCGGTGGGCTCCTTCTTCTTTCTCCTGCCCCCAACTATAGCAGGGGGGTTATTTAGTGGGGGGGTGGTGGGGTAAGGATGGGAATCGTCATGGGGATTCCTTCCTAGGGGAGAAGGGATGGTCGAGGGACCATCTCTGGTGGGTGTAAATACCAAACTAGGACTGCTAACACCATATTAGGTAGTGTGAGCATTGCGGCTACCTGAAAAGCTTCGATACCTTGTGGAGGGTAAAATAAGGGAATTTGAGTGAGGGGTTGGGGAACTGTCTCCCAAACTGGACTATGTCCTTGGGGAGAGGTGGAATCATGGACTGGTGGGGTCGACGAGTGTCCAGGAGGTTCTTGAGGGGGGGGTTCTGCGATGAGTGGGACATCAGGTATGATAGAAGTCTCTGTAGGAGGAAGGGTATCCTCTGAGTGAGTTCCGTTGGATGATATGACACACACTTGATTGGAAGGGTGTAGGAGTGGTGGTGCTCCATGATATGTTCCTAATAAGGATGGATCTTTAAAAATCCCAGGACCCATCTCGACGAGTGGATATGTGTCATGGCTTGTGTGGATGAGAGGAAGAATGTTATCGATGTTGGCAGATGGATTAGGCTCATAATGTGAGACTTGGTCAATGGTAATTATCTTCCCATTGTGAGGGAACATCATTGTCCGAAAGACGAAAGATGCCACTGCCTTCATAGTGTACATGTAGCTATGACCGAATATGATATTATAATCGAGTGGGGCGTCGATAACTTCGATATCGATGAGAATAGTCTTGCCCTCGAGTTCAATGGGGAAATTTTGAAAGAGCCCTTCAGGAGAGGATGGTCGTCCGTCATAAGCTCGTAATGTTATGGCAGAGGGTATGAGTTCCGGGGAACCAAGTTTTTGCCTTACCATTTTGGACATAATGCATGTAGATGCACCTTCATCGATGATACACCGATGAACTGTGATGTTCCGTATTTTGACTGGTATTTGAAAAGCGATCAAGGTGGGAAGACGAGGTTCTCCGTTATCAAGATCGAAGGTGATGAGTCGGGTATCTGCGGGGTCGACTGCCCCCAAGGTGGAAAGTAATGATTTCCGCTGAGTAGGACAAGTCTGGAGGACTTCCAAGATTGACATGGTAGCCGGGGATTGCGCTAAGTTGTCTACCAAACTATAGTTATGAGCTGCCCTAGCCTGTGGGTTGTGGACATTCCTGCGTAATGGGATGCGAGGGATGTGAAGCGGTGGTTCGGAGGAAGGGCGAGGAATCACCAATGGGGGTCCTGTCGGTGTAGAGTTTGTCTCTGGAGGGATGGGAGGAGACTCAGTGGATGCATGATACTGACGACTACGCATTTGCAGAAGGATTTCTTCCTCACTTGTGAGGAGAATTGTACGATCTGCTGGATTGTTGGGATTGAGATATTGCCCCACCTGAGGTGGGGGATGCTGTGTATCCTGCTGGGTGTTTATCACAGCTTGATGTGGAATAGGATTTTGCAGCACGGTGGGAGGGGGTTGTTGCACGTATTGTTGTGGTGCCTGCTAAGGGGTAGGCGGTGCAGGAGAATGGGGAAGACTACTAGAGTCTTTCAACCGTTTGAAATCAGAGATTTGGAGGCAATGATGAGTGTAATGGCCGAACTCACCAAAAAGGGCACAAGGGAAGATGGTTTTAACATTGTTTCTCCCTTGGTGTTTATTATTATTTCCCCCTTGGGGGTTTTGGTTCCCTTGGTTCTGGTTGCCCCCAGTGGGTTGGTGCTGTGGGGGTTGATTCTCACCCTAACCTGGGTTGTTGTTATTCCTGTTCCGTCCTTTCTTCTTGGAATTGTTCGATGGATGGGTTGGATTGGCTGTATTCAACTATTCAAAACTTTGGTATTGTTGAACAACAGAGGGTTGAACAAAATTCACCCCCGCATGAGGATGTGGGGGAGCCATGGGTTGTGGAGGACCAGGAAATGGGAAGTACAGATTCTGTGGTGGTACCGATCCATAAGGTACATAGGAAGGCGCAGTGCTTTCGTAAGTACTATAAGATGAGGTAGAGGGGGTACCAGAGTTTGTTGAAATAGGTGGATGTATGGGAGGTGCCGACGAGGGTCCACTGATAGGTGGAGGTATAGCAATAGGGTATGGCTGTTGATAAGGGGGTGGGGGGTAATAAGAAGTGCCCCCATATGCCGATGGGTATTGAGGTGTTCCATACATTGGTGGTGGTTGGGGTTGTGGACCATGGTGCGTGGTGGCACCAATCAGTCCGTCTGCTGAGTGAGACATCCCAGGTTTGTCTTGGCCAAATGACACAGGTTCTGGAAGATCAGGAAGTACAGTGTATAAGTATCCTGACTGTGCATAGATGAGATCATACTGTTGGGCCTTACTGATGGCCTCCTCTTCGGATTGAGGGAAGGTGGAAGCTACATCCTTACCGAGGAGAGAGACAAGTGATCTAAGAAACCAGTCGAGACATTGTTGCTTGGTGGTTTCTTCTTTGCACAAACTACGTCACCTACGCCACTCGTGAATGTGGTCAGCGATGTGTGTGGCTGAGGTTTGTTTGAAATTAAAAAGTAGTTCTAGACCATTGTCGTGGCGGATGGGTAATTGGAAGAAGGTCAAGAATGCTTTGGCCAATGACTCAAAAGTTGCATGGGACCCTGATTTTTCTTCAACATACCATTTAGCCGATGGGTCAGTGAATGTGCGTTGAAATAATCACAGTCTGATGGAATCATCCATAATGCTATTGGAGGAGCACCATAGGTGAAAGGTCATGACATGGTTGGTAGGGTCATCGCCTTCCTTTCCTTCAAATTTTGGTATGTCTGAAGGTAGTTTGGTTGGCATTGCAGGCCATGTGGGGTCATGCAATATAGGATCATTGGTGAGTTTGGTGAGATCTGGTATGTTGAGAGAGGCCAAATATGGCATCTGCAGTGGGGGGGGAGGATTAGCTCCAACCATAGTGTGTTGTGAACCTGACCCTTGAGGGGGGCTAGGTGGGTTGGTGCTCCCTCCTTGAGAGGAAGTGGGTCCCCCGCTTCCGTGTAAAGGAGAGCGAGTGAACGAATGATCTTGGGAAGTTGACCCAAGTAATGTAGAACCAAGCAAAGTTGATCCTAAAATAGTAGCACTCACATGAGTGTGTGAAGGAGGTGCCGATGAGCGGGCAAAACCAGATACTCCCCCTAAGATAGGAGGGAGGTTTAGCAAGCGTCGTGAACGACGGGGGTTCTGTGGTTCCCCTATGATGTCAGACTAGCTGTGTGAATGTGTGCAAAAAGTGGTGAGAGTAATATAGAAACAAGAGCCTTTGCGTTGAATGTTTACACAATATATATATCAAATCAAACTGTAATCAGATGTGCATCATAGATAAAAATGTTTTTTGAAACATAAGCATATATATGGGTAAGTGGGTTTTGTCCGCGTGGGGAATCAAAAGAAAGCAAATGTTCGTGTCCTAGAAGACGTAACATCCTTCCTCTCAAACAACACTGGACCTTCCAATAGTACTCAACAATGGGGTCTGAAGTCACTGGAAGAGAAACTAGTGAAGGATGAAATAATTGGTTATAATGAGGGGTAAAGGGGGCATATCCCAAAAGAGCTGGCGATATTTCCCAATAGCCACACAAAATCCAATCAAGGTGCAATTGCAACCCACAATTGCCACCTGGGTAGATGTCCTAAAGTTGGTCACTAGGTACCTCGGTCAAAGTGCGACATTTAGATTTTCAGCCTAAGAAATGGGTCACGGGATGGATCCCGTCCAAGAGGTGGGTGCGTCAAGGGGGGACGCACAGAACAACCTGACCTTGACTTTCAACCCTTCACGGGTATCTCCCTGCCTTATGGTATTGGAACACTTGACTTGGAGGATTTTTAGTTCCCTATTTGACAACCTTTATGTTTTGACAATGTGAGAACCAGATAACGGGGAGTTATTTGGATGCCTATCCCCGAAATCCTACCTAGACTAAAAAATTTCTTTTGGCACCTCCTGTGGAGGAAAAATTAGTGAGTTTTTAGAAAGATTTTAGATGTAGTGGTTTTGGGAGGTTGGGGGTGCAAACCAACCTCGTTGATTTAAAATGGGAGTGGATAGTCTCGTCAAGAAAAGGGTGGGGTATTTTTAGAATCCCTTTGGAGGAAACTTACTTTGACCTCCACGTTTCAAGAAGAAGCTATGTGAGTGATAAGTGAATTTTGTGTGTGAGTGAAAGTGTGCCAATTTTTAGTGAATTAGATGTCACCTTGCTGCATGTGGACTTCTCTTGG